>CP092087.1:65860871-65998371 GCA_029203775.1 Neoneuromus ignobilis | reverse complement strand
GGATGACTTTTAATTGTCAAAAAAGATTTTATAAGGAAATTTTCATTTCATAATATTTGAAGTTATCTCTTTTTAATTTTTTTTCTTGATTCTATTTTTTTAATAATTTAATTCCATAAAACTTCATACTTCATTTTTAAAAATTAGATATATATATATATATAATCATCAATTTCATTCAAAATAATATTTTTATAGACATTAAATTTAAAAATAAGAGCCTATTATATTTTCTATGAATTTATATTCATATATATCAGTGAAAATATTTCAATTTTTATTTTGTTTTGGCAAAATGTCTGGACTTAAAAAAATTGTATAGACTTATATTATTTTTCCAAGAAAATTCCATTCACAACATTCTCTATAGAAATAATCTTCCTAGAAATATTAACAAAAACAAATTCTCGATAAATTTAATATCAAGAATTCATTTTTAAAAAGTTATTTTATTAGAGAATTTATATTCTATATACTATTTCATTTGACTAAAATACAGATAGTTCTAATAATATCTTGGCACAATTTTCTTCATTCACTTTGTTCATTTTCATGTAGGTTTCAAAAAGAAAATAATAAATAAAAACATTCAAAACATCTACTGATATATTTTCTTTACAAAATATTTTTTTTAATTCCGATATTTTTAAACGTTTCCTACAAGAAAATTATTTTATATAAATCTCTTGTTTTTAGATACTATTATTGAAATAGTTCTTATAAAATGTTTACTATTTTTAAATTTTTTTCGAGGTAAGTGCCAAAATTCTGCTGCATCTACTCTTTGCATTGCAATATATATTTTAAGTAATTGTCTTAAAATAAGTTATTTATTTTTAAACTAAAATAATTTTTAGACGTTCTCGTTTAAAAAATGAACTATATTTTTAGTAATGTCTAGAAATTTAAACTAATTTTTATTAAATAAAATTTTACAAAGAATAAAAATAGTATATTAATTTAAAAATTAAATCGATCATTTTTCAAGTATTGAATTGATAAGAAATATAAATTCAATTTTATTATCGAAAAAAAATTGTTTTCAGATTTTACAAGAAAAAGTCATCATTGGCCACATTTAGTATAAAAGTACGGAAGTAGAAAATTTAATACAAAAACGAAAAAATAAATAAATAAGATCGTAATACAGTATAACGATATCCAATATTACAAAAAAAATCTTTTTATATCCAACACACACACACATAACCGCTTTACTCTCTCCTTTACAAAAATTATGTCACCCATGTCAAACATACTTGAAGAATGCCAAAACATTACAAGCACCTATTCAAACCTCGCCACCGTAATATTTTCAAATTGAATAAAGCACTAGAGACCCATATTTCAAACATGGCACAATGAAAATCGTGTCGCCAAAGAAACCAACTATTATGAACACTTTTTTTCGTTCACGATTTTTTTCGTTCGTACAAGTTCCAGCTAAAGTGTTCTCCATCTGGAATGTGTAGCGCAGCGATTTAGTCGACAATTATAAATATATAAGAGTGTATAGTTTCGTTTATTGGTCCGGTGGTGCGATGCTGAGAGGGCGAACACCGTATATGTACATCCGGCCAGAAGGGTACACATACACACGACTCGTTCACAATCGAAACGAACGGTGCTGAGAAAACATGTGGATGTAATATTAATGGTCATGTGAATTTGATACACATATCCACCAACTCTCATGAGATATATATATATATTATTTTCTTCATCCGTTTCTAATATCATGTAGTGTATTTTTTATAATATTTTTTAAATCAAAAATCTGAATGAAATATTTATATTTTATTCATTCACTTCTCATATATTAAAAATGTGTAAAAAATAATATGAACTATAATTTAGTAGTTAATACGTATTTTTATGTCTCTCTCTCTCTCTCTCTCTCTCTCTCTCTATATATATATATATATATATATATATATATATATATATATATATACTTACAGTGAAATAGACCTGATATCTAGAAGTCAATTCAAAGTTTCACAAAATAATCACTAATTCAAACCCACAAGATATTTTTAGGGTGTCAAATAATTAACCCCTACTTCACAACTTGTTGCTTATCTAAATTTGAATAGCAATGATTTTCCAAGCACGGATTTATAAATGAAATTATATTCATATATCTGATAAGTTTATATCCTTTCATTAGTTTTATATTTATTGAAAATATTTTTTACATATTGTCTACGTTTATTTCATTATTGACTATCACTGAAATTATATTTAATATATATATAGACACACAGGATACATACATACATACACACACACACACACACATATATATATATATATATATATATATATATATATATATATATATATACAAAGTAATATCTGATCCTAACAATCAAATTTTATTATAAGTAATTATAATCAATTATTATTCACTTTATTCACTGATGCACAATGCAACAACCATGCAATTATCATCAAAGTATGTATTACAAAATCTAGAAAGCACATCAACAAACAAAGTGAACAGTAAGTGATTATTGTACGCTTTTAGAAAATCTTGTGGTATAGGGATGAGAAATTCATTTGTGTTAATGTACTACAGTATCAAAATGAATAGTGACTTTTATTAATTTATAAAAACGATCGTGTTTTTAATCATTTTTCAGACATCAAAAGAATATATATATATAGGGTATCCCACCAAAAGTACATACTTATTATGGCACAAAAAAACATCATCGCTCAATTAAGAAAAGATGTTTTTTATTTAAAAATTAAGTTGGATATTTCTGATAGAACAGTCTATCTATATATTTATATATATATATATATATATATATATATATATATATATATATATATATATATATATATATATATATATATACATAAAATAATTCAATCGTAAAATTAATATTATTAATCTACTCCGAACGTGAACAATTACTTCTGAAGATTAACAATAGCAATTGCGAAGTAATGTGTGTTTATTGAAATTTTCACTTCACTCAGCAGTTGCAATCGTTAATCTTCTGAGGTAATCGTTCACGTTCGGAGTAACGTGAACATTAATTACATTAATTTTTCGATGGTACTATTTTATATAGAGAGAGATAGAGAAATTTCGTTTTCAAGCTTTCCTGAAGTTTTCCAAGAATTACCAAAATATAAATTTCATGACATTTAAATTAACAAACAATGACAAAATATAGATTTTTCGGTAATTTTTTAAAATAATTGTTTGTAGAGAACAAATTTTAATCATATTGGAATTAGATTTAAATGAACATTAATTTCGAATTGTCATAGTTATAAGCAGAGACGGATTTAGATGAAGAAATGGTCTAAATTATTACACTACACAAGAGTGAACAAAAGATCTATGATAGTGTCAAAAATATTATACACCTTAGATTTTGAGGCCCTAGACTTCAATTTGCTAAGCCTATAAATAAATTCGGTACTGGTTGTAAGTTAAATAAAGCTGAATTGAAATTTTTCATAATTTTATCTTTCTGTTCGTTCAAAATGTATATTATTTTTATTTTAATTTACAATCGATTTCAAAACTTAACAATGATTTTTAAAAATTATTTTTATATAAATATGACCTGAAATTTTACAAAAAAATACACTAAAGCTAGGAAAAATCGAAGTGAAAAATATTCAGAAAAATTAAACACAATCTAAACTTTCCATTTATACAATAAATTATCAATTCTTAATTTTTCATACATTTATATATAAAGAGAGAGGGGTGGGGAGTTAAAGCGTGACATAACTTTAAATTAAATCCCTATTGAAAGATCTATCTAACCTAAAAAAATACCTTTATCATACATTTATATATACATACACACATATATATGTATGTATGTATGTATGTATAAATATATATATATATATATATATATATATATATATATAAATAATGGGTGTTTTTTTAGGTTATATAGAACTTTTGATAGGGATTCTAATTAAAATTCTATCATACTTAAAAAAGGGTGTGTTTACTTATATACGCACGCCAGAAGTGAAACTTCTTTTCCGTACAGTAATAAAAAATTATGAAAATTTATTCGTTTTGAATTTCTTCGTTTTCCATTGCTTTCTCTGGTGATAGTTGAGTAGGAATAAACGATAAAATTGGTTTATGATAAGTAAAGTAAGATATAAATGCCTTTGTGGTCACATTTTCTAAATACTTCGTGAATACGGCATCAATTGTAGTACCATATCTTGTCGTTGTAACAATAAAATAATAAATACAGCGTGCTGCTTATTTGCTTTGCAATACTAATCATATCTTAACACGGTGCGCATGCATGATGAGCCTCACTACCTCTCTACCCTATACTCTATTCATATTAGATTTCTCTCCACTTTTTTATGCTGAATTTCGAGTCTGTAGATTCGGTACGTAACTTCCGTTGCATGTAAAAATTTTACCCCAACGCTGCTAAAGTAGTTTCACTTCAAAAACATTTTATATATACTTATTTTAATAAATACAGAATATAAAAATCCAGTTGATAATTTGTTTCGACATAGCAAAGTTATTAAAAAAATATATATCTATAAAATGAAATATAAACTGGAATTATTATTTTTTCACAAGAAGTTTAAAAAACTCTTCAAACAATCCAAGCACACAATACTAAGCAATATCAATAAAACCTTCAATGAATTGAACTGCAAAACTGTACGATTACCGTATAAGTAACAGAAAATTAAGTCATTTACTTTCGACTGAGAACGATTTAAAATATCATCACGTACGGTACAAATCTCGAGTGTTGACATTCCAGTGCACAAGTACGGACCCAATGAACATCTATTGCACACAGTTGGCGCACAAGTGTTCGTTTTCGTGCGCTGTACCGAGAAATGCTGCGTGAAAAACTGTAACGATATCCGATCTGTTTACATTACTAGCAGAGAAAAAAAAACGATACACAAAATAAACACGACGCTTATCGCTCGAATGCCCGCTCCTTAAGATGCAGTACGCGCGCACATATTACTAGGAAAAATATTAATTACATACAGAAAACGCACTTACGACCTCGGGAACAGCATGTTTATTACACGAATTGTACGTAAAATGCTCCGGGGAAAAAATATACGTGTTATAGGTGGGGACAAGTATGTAAACATTTTTTTTTAGTCGTTGAAACTGGTTAAATACGTTTTAGAAATATGTTAGCGGTATCGTGCATTAACCGTAATTTAAAATTTAAGGGAACGCCGGCAGTTAAATTAAATTTCAATGTGTAGAAACGATTCGTTCGATGCTGTAAAAAGTTACTAATAATAGAAGGTTGAATCGGTACGGAGTGTCGTTAATTTTTATAGCTCGGAAATCGGGGTGTATCAAAAATGTATGTTGTTAGATATGTACAATGATATTATTTAAAAAGGAAAGCATGTCCAGTAATAACAATTCTCATTTATTTTATTTTATCGCTTGAAATGTTCAATTTATAATGCTTATTAAAAAATACTGACAAATATAAAAAATACACACAAGTTGTCATTGCCTTATCTAAAAATTGTTTGAATTTAATTGTTTTTATTTTTATTTCAGCAAAAAATTACAACAAATATTTTATATGGACATTTAACATCGTGACTAAGAAATTTTTGAATAATAACTTTAAGATACGGATAAGGCCTTAGATTCACTATTTAAGTAAAAGCTATGTCAAAAAAAGAACTTTTAAAATAAAACGTTAATGAGCTAACTCAACTGACTTGCAACTCTGTATAGAAGAAACATTCAGCTTAGCTAATCACTCCATTTTATTCTTTTACTCAGTTACAAACGACTGAGTGAACCAGTTTTCTATGAATTCGATGCATTTTTGAGAATTGAAACATAGAGGACCTTGAAATGTTTATATGAAATTTTGTTTCAAATTTGAGATTTGAGGAAAAATAGGACTAAAATATGAAGAAACAATACGTGGGCACTTACATATTGTTTCTCAATCGTATTTTTACCAAAGCACTAAATATCTCTTGTTCTGAATCCTTCCTGTTTTTAAAATTTAGCTCCATTGAATTTTTTATTCACAAAATTGGAAATTAAGACTAAATCATGAAGAAACAAGACCAAGATGAAACCAAGATGAATTGCATATTGTTCCTCATTCATGATTTTTTGGTAAATCCCAAGATAACTTTTGTCTTCCAGCCTTTTTACTCTTAAATTTTAGCTCCACTGAATTTTTTATTTAAAAAATTGAAAATTCAAGAAAAGCAGTACGAAAAAAGAGGACTAAAGCATGGAGAGACAGGACTTGAAAGCTCATTAATCGTTCCTCATTCGTAATTGTTGGGTAAAACCCGAGATAACTTTTATCCTGCAGTCTTTTTACTCTTCAAATTTAGCTCCAGTAATTTTTTTTATTCACAAAACTGGAGATTCGAGGAAGAAAATGTGAAAAAAGAGAACTAAAATATGGAAAAACAAAACCCGAATGCTCACATATCGCTCTTAATACATGATTTTTTTGCCAAAACACAAGATAATTCTTGTCTTTCATCCTTCTTATTTTTGAAATTTAATTCCGCTGAATTTTTTATTCACAAAATTGGAAATTCTAGGAAGGCAGTATGAAAAAAAGGACTAAGCATGGAGAAACAAAACCTCGATACTCATTTATCGTTTGCTATTCGTGATTTTTTGATAAAACGTGAGATAACACTTGTCTTCCGGCCTCTATATTCTTTAGATTTAGCTTTAGTGGATTTTTTTATTCCAAAAGTTAAAATCCGTCTTGAAAGATTGTTAAGTTTAAACAACAGTAGAGATCAAAGAAAAATCACTACTGGACCTACATCTCAAAAGACATTTGGATCATTGTATAAACAATAGAGTAGATTGGTTTAAGGGAATGAAGATGAACAAGTTTTAAGTATTATAAATAAATGTTATTATGAAAATTTTGGTTCCTTTTTGAAAAAAACTTGTTGGGTATTTCAACCACCAAATCTGTTTTGACAACTTACATTATTTTCAGGTAACTTAAATTAAAGTTAATTTTAACTTTAAATTGATATCAATTTTGGTTTAACAATTCCTTATTTCTGAGATTAAAATATACCACAATCACCAAATAGAAAAATAAAAAAATAATCTACCACAAAATATAAAGTTAGTATTAAATCAGCTACCTAAAGATGATAAAATCAAAGGGAAGGGTTAATATGAGCGTTCTACAACCATAAATAAAATTACCAAAGTTTTCGAAACTTTTCTAGCATCACTAATATTAGAAGAAAAAGAAAAAAACAAGGGAAAAAGAGCAAGAACACAGGAGATAAATATTGGTCAAGGGACAATAATCCCAGGCAGGATAAACAACAAAACAATAGAAAGAAAACGAAACGAAGATAAACTACACAAAACTCAATGTAAAAAATGTTTATCTACTTTTAAAAATAGACAGAAATATATTTAAACAAAATTTACTTTTCTGAATCTTAATATTAATCATTGAAAGATTTTGAAACATTTAATTATCTGTAAACATTTCTAAAAATAAAAAAAATGGATTTCAATTTTAGTAGTATCTTACAAATATATATATATATATATATATATATATATATATATATATATATTCAAAATGTGTTTTTGAAATTATTATAAATTTCTTAATTTTTTTTAAAAAAAAAACTATATTTGTATTTATGTACTAAATCTTATCGATTTTCCTAAAAGCTTTTTTTTAATCTATCATTGTTTCAAATCACATTTAGGTAGCTAATGAACTGTCAGAGTAAATTCAAATTGAATGTTTACTAGTCAACCTAACAACCCCCAAATAATGGTAACCCCTGACGTATTTTAAAACCTCAAATAATTAAATCAATCATTTTAATCAAGTGTTAACCGCGCAGTTTGACATTCGTGTAAAAGGGCGACCAATTATTTGAATGGAAGCAACCGCAAACCTCTCACGCAACTAAAACTTATCTGATTAACATACATTTGTTATTTCTCAATCCGACGTGATCATTAAAAGAATTTGATTTAACTTTGATACAAAAATGCAGATCTGTTTTTATCAACTCGCATATTTTTTACCTTTATATTAAATCTAATAAATTGTTTTCTTTTAAATCTATATACATGAATTTTGTAATCATTTAATGTTTTCGTAGATATTTTTTCAGAAAAATTTCAAAAATAATAAATTATTTTTTCTGGTAAATTTTTTTATCAATTTACAATTTTTTTCAATCAAACAATTTAAATCTTGTTCAAACATGTTAAAAAATAATTATTAACATTTTCGTTTCTCATTCTCGGAAATCAACACCTGTAT
The DNA here is from genome assembly GCA_029203775.1 of Neoneuromus ignobilis. Taxonomy (NCBI): domain Eukaryota; kingdom Metazoa; phylum Arthropoda; class Insecta; order Megaloptera; family Corydalidae; genus Neoneuromus; species Neoneuromus ignobilis. Next base: position 65,990,056 of record CP092087.1, on the reverse strand, counting down.
TTTTATAAAATAAACTCCATCGCCGAATTCGGCGTAGAATCTCTCCCTGAAAATATTAAAATAGCAAATTGATTTTATAGCCGGTGTGTCATATGTTTACACAGCTACGAAATACAAATTTTCTAATTGAAAAACGAGCCGAACAGTAACTGTGAACTCTCGACCTATTGATTATTTATAGGTCGAGAGTTCAAATTTATTTCCAATCCAGCGCGAAAAATAAATACAGGATAAATGTTGAACGATCGCTCTTTTAATCGATAATGTTGAAAATATTTCTCTTAGACTGAAAAAATATATACAACGAATCTAATAAAAAATATTCCCACGTACTATTCGGGCTGAAACGGAATCTCGTTATACCGTTTACTAAATGAAAATTCATAACAATTGTACTATTAAATAAATTATCTTCAGTTATGTTTTAAATTGAATTCATATCAGTGGGATCGAACTTTTTGCGAAGAATTAATTAAAGAAGTTTTCGTAAATTTATTATTTTTGCAAACTTCGTGCTGTCTTCACGCTTAAGGCTTTCATACAGAATATCCAATACACACTAAACTTATATATAACAATAGCGTATAAAAAATTAGAATTTGGTTATCAAATCGAATAAAGTTTTTAGTGTAAGTTATTTAATGATATTACAAATAAAAACTTAATATTAAAAAGGTATAAAAATTCAAATATTAAAATAAATAGTATTTTGATATTTTTTTTCTAAATTAATAAAATAATATTTTAATTTTTTAATATTTTAAATTATCCTTGAATATTTTATAGTATATAAATATCTATGACTTTATATCAAGGAACAATGTATAAAAATGTTATTCTTTTGTAACCTCATTTGAAACGATTAATTACATCACGGTAGCTAATTACCTTTTCTTAAATGAATTACTTTCTAGACTCTCAAAAATTTTATAAAAGTGTTTGTTAACTGTAAATTAGCTACAATAAAGGGTCTTATTATTTTATAAAAAAGATACTACAATATAATATTATAAAGAAATATTTTATAAAAAATGTTAACTGATTTTTTCACATAGAATTAAATTTATATAAAAATATTTTTATATATATATATATATATATATATATATATATAAATAGAGAGAGAAACTGAGAGATTTGTAAAGAAAAAAATACAGTTAGAGAGCCAATGATTGGAACAAGTGGATGAAATAAAATACCTTAGAAAAATTATATGATATGATTGTGACCTAAACCAAAAAATCAGATTTAAAATTAGAGTAACACGGACAGAATTTGGAAAAATGAATAATATAATGAAAAATAAAGTACCACTGAGCCTAAAATAGAAATCATATAACCAATGTATATGATCTGCTTGTATTTATAGATCAGAAACTTAGACACTGAATGCAAAAATGGAGCAAGAAAATTCATTGGAATTCATATAAACATACAGTACTACTAAAAATATCATGTTTTCTATTTTAATACAAATAAATCATTGTCTCTACACCACAAGATTCTATAAAAAATTTTAATACACTTATCCTTCACTTTATTTTGCTAATATTCATTTCAATAGCCATACTATCATCGTCAGAGTGCTGCATTGTAAAATCTAAACTAATTTTTATAATGAATATTTTATTGGTCTGTTTTGATTGTACAAAAACAAAATATAAGTATTGAAATAAAAACTTAAACTAAGTTTACTATCTATAAGTGTTTTTTAAGAGTGATAGAACTTTAAATTTAATCTCTATCGAAAATTCTATCTAACCTAATTTTATTTAAAAAAATCCAAAATTCGCATTTTTTCGACCTCCTGACTGAGCATGACTCCTTAATACAGGGTTTTTCAATAAACATTAAATTAATTCAGAAATTTTATTAATTCATTTAATTAATTCAGAAAAAAAAATTTAAATATAAATTAAACAAAAAGTATTGAATTATTTTTTTTTATTTTTCAGTATATTCTATGACATTAATGATGAAATACAATTTTACTCATATGACTTCGCTTGACATCGTAATCGTTTAGTCTAATTTTAATCACTATTTCACATAATTGTTGTCAAATATCATAAAATTACACATTCAATGTTTATTTTTAATGCTTCTGTTGTTTGTGTTTTATCAGCATAAATCAACGATTTCACTAAACCCCGTAGAAAATAATCCAATGGAGTTAAACCAAATGATCTTGGTGGCTAATTGATGAGTCCATTTCTTAAAATAATTCACTCATTAAACTTTTTTTCAAAAAGTCTTTACAATTTTTAAGTGTTTTTGAAGTGTTAAACGTTCCTCGATAATTTTCCAAACTATACTGAGCTTAAAAAAATCAAACATTACTGCCACCAGTTGTTAAAGTTCTGACATTCTTATTGGAAAACCTTATAGTACGTCACTGAATGCCAAGTTTAAAAATCAAAAAGACGTAGTACTATATTAGTTGTAAAAATGTTAATATGTTTTCTGAGAATTTTATAATAACATTTAAAATCAGTATATTAAATTTTTGCAAATTTTTATATACGGTATTTTATCGGAAAACTTTTAAGATATTTTAAAAATATGAATATCATTTAAAAAACTATTTTAATGTAAAAAAACGATAATCATAAATTTAAGCAAATAAAACCGTTGTTTTAAGTATATATAAGAATATGAAAAATAATTAAAATTTCTACTGTCTAGAATCAGTAAGATTAAACAGCACTTAATACTTTACAATATACATATATCAATATAAATATAGAATTATACATAACATTATTTTTAATTATAATAATATAACAGTGAAAAATAATAGCGAGGATTAAAATGAAAAATAGTTTATGTTAATTGATAAAAACTGTTTATAATACAAACTATCAATTTAGATATCACCGAATTGAAATGAATATCATGGTTATTCAAAATAAATCGTTTATAAAAAAAATCAAATAAATTGAATGAATTAAATTAATTAATTAAGCTTATTTATGTATGTAAATTTAATGTATGTATATCGATGTTTGAATATATCTTCCTTAAAAGATAATTGTATTACCATAACAATAAATTAAAAACGCAACTATTACATTATCAAACGACGGTCTCAATCAATATGAATGAGCATTTAAATTGCTTCCATGGGCAATAAAGATCATTGCATCATAATAAATTTATGTTATAGTCAAATTGCGAGCCACCAGTATGGATCAGACGTACCGATTCAATTGAAACACGAAACAAAACTAATCAGCCCACACAAGTCATTCCCTGGGGCGTTCGGATTGTGCGTTTGGAGTGAGAGAGGAACGCGCTCGTCGTCGGGATCCATAGTGGCCGGTCGTGCCCGTGGCTACTTTTATTCATACGAACGGTATGTGCACGTCTGTGTCCGTCTGTCTCTTAAGAAGCGCACACAAGACCATATGCGGTAAAGAAGAGGAAGCATACGAAGGGCACGAGACTTGATTCGCCCACGCTGAGTATAGAAGAGCCTAGGCTAGACGACAGACTGAAGATGATTTTTGATAGGTTGTGTGTGTGTGTGTACCTTTTTTAGTTCTTTTTCAATACCGAGTCGTTCAGTTTATAAGCTTGTATATGTATTTGTACAGTTCTTTTCTTCTGCTTTTATATTTACGTTCCGTTCAAAAACAATATTCGGAATTTTAAATATGCGTGTACTCTCCTATAAACGGAGCTAAAAATAGTAAACACACTTACTGATTTTTTTCACGTTTCGTTTTTTTTCTTTGCCTGATATAATTTATACATTTATAATGGTGTTTGATTTAGAATTATAATTAAACAACTTATACACGCACGTGTATGCATATATATATATATATATATATATATATATATATATATATATATATATATATATATATATATAATATGTGCATACATATTTTATTAGAAACGATTATATCAAAAAAATTTACATTTAAAAATAAGAGTTATTGTTATTGCTATCATATATGTACATATGTAAATAAATATTTGATATATATATATATATATATATATATATATATATATATATATATATTTATATATAAATCATCACTTTCTTACTTAGTTATTGATGGAGAATGATTTCCATAATTTTAAATCCAATATTTTACTTTTATACATATCTTAAGATTTTTTTAAATAATTTTCAGACTATTTTTTTTGTATATATTTAAATGACTTAATCCCCACGCAATCACGTTTGTATATGATTATAGTTATTTATATTCATCTTATTTTCGTTCGAATTATTTCAAAACATTGACATAATTACATATATTAAACAGTGGAAATAATCATCGTTTTTGGTTAAGCAAAAATCGACAGAATATTTTGTTCAAAACTTAAATTAAAAATTATGAAAAATGAAAATTAAGAAAATTTGTTTGTATTTAAAATCCAGCTGTAATTAATCTTGATTTTTTTTAAATATTATTTGATACTAGATTATTAATTTAGAATTTTCCTTCAACACGAATGAAACACTCATGCCAGGTTTTTTTAAAAATGTTCAATAATAATTTATTGTTCATTGTGCATTTTGTTGACTATGCTTTCATTATCAAAGCACAGTATTATAAAATTTCTGATTGTTAATTATTTACAACATAACCCTACAGTTCGCAATTATTCATATTTAAATCATTGATATTTTTTATTATTAATTTTGTATTAAACATTTTAAAGGCACTAAATGTGTAACAGTTCATATATGAAATATTCATCTGACAAAATATGATTCTATCTTTTATCAAAATTTACAAATTTATCAAATTAACTTTTCATTAGACAAGTGTTAGAAATGATTTTGTCTTGTTTTGTAGTGGAGTAATTTATAAAGAAAAAATCAAATGTCACTTCACTCCATCTGCAAAATGTGTGATTAGGTAATGAAAACAATTTTACAATTTGAAATTCCATTCAATTGAGATGTAAAAATTTTAATTACATAGCCCAAATATATGTAATTTGTGGAAAATGTAACACAACATTATATTTCCTTTTCAGGAAAAATAAATAAAAAATTTAAAAAAAGTTTATTATTTTTCATATTTTTACTCTAATATTTTGTATTCATATACATAGTTTTTTTTAATAAAAAAAGTGTACATTGTAAGGTTAAATAAATAATTATTAGTTACTTTTATTAAATTTTATAGTGTTGAGCTAAGTAACTCAATTATATTAAATTTTTAAAAAATTACATTGATTTTTACCAAATTGGAACGAATAATCAAAAATCTAATTATAAATAGCTTTACAGTCAAAAAATTCCAAGATTTGTAACATAGTATCAATTTTAAAGACTCTAACATCAAATACAATAAAATAAGACAAACAATTATCACTAGAGAATCATGTATATATGTGTGTTTAGACAATAGAAATTATCGACTAGAAATGCAGTAATATAACAAGGCTCCAGAAGAAATTCATGAATGATAAGTAAAAAAATATATAAAGAATTAAGGACGAATTTACAATGACGTTATTGAAAGCCATTAGAAGAAAATTATGTCTAGTATAAAAAATACAATACCAGAAAACCCCCATTTATAGAGATATGAGAAAATTGGTCCAATTGAGATGGAAGAAAAAAATGAAAAGTTGTGGAAGAGAACTTTATCTAGCAATGATTTGAAAAAGACTGATGATGAAAATGATAAAATAATGTATGTGTGTAAGTATGTATGTATGATTTCATTAAAAAAAATTGTACAAAAAATTTGTAACTAAAAATTTCAGTTCGAACTAATAAAATATGCGAATAAATTATTAAAAAAAAAATTAAAGATCTTTGAAGCATTCCAATACATCAAATGTGGTAATAACAATTCTAATAACTATATTAGAAAAAAAATATAATAAATTAATATCGTTCGAAAAAAATCTCCATCATTTATAAATACGTCATCAAACGTTGTTAAATATACTTTCTGTCTTTATCAATAAATATATGTCCATAATTATTTTTATCTCGAAATATTGTACATACAATACTGATCGCTTGTTGACGCAGAGAATACAAGTAATATAAAGTCGAATAATGTATTACCGATAACATCAACAGAATCTCATAAATATTAATTCATTATTTTTGTCATAACATTTCGTCCTAACATTTTTAACATTTTCAAAGAGTGGATTTCGTGTGGGTAGTGCACCTGTTCGGATGTTGCGAGAGTGATTGAAAGTCGATACACTATTCAACTTTCAGTTTCGTTACTAGTCGAAAACACTGAAGAATTACACAACCTTGTTCGTTTTTAACTATCAAAAGTTTTCAGGATTTTTTAATATAAAAAATATCATTTAACTTACACCAAACATTTAATCATATTTAATAAAATTTATAGACTAGACGGTTTTTTTTTTGATTACACATGAAAAGTTTAAAACAGTTTATCATATTTTTTATATCTCAAAACTTTTACATTTTCGAGTATTTTTTCCAAAAAATAAATTTACATTTTAACACGATATAATTATTTGTTTTCGTGAGAAAGATTTACAGTTGAGCTTATTTTTTCAGTTACGGACTATTTCGCCCCTTATAAAATTGCTACTGTTTACTTTGTTCGGTAAAACTAGGGATAAAATTGCTATTCTAATGAAAGATTTATGGCATGAAGACATATGATATAGGGTTGTTTGAACTTAAAAGGTCTATCCTATGAAAGTCTATATCAAGAGCTAACGGACTAGACAATGGAAGCTCATATAAATCTATCCATATACAGACATATACAAAAGCAAAAAAGAAAAATGTCGTATACTTTTTTATATTAATAACGTTGACTTTCTTTTATATTATTTTGTAAATATATTGTAATTGATAAAAAAAATTCTAATAAGGAATTAAATTAAATATTATTTTCTTTTAAAGACAATAAATATATCTTTAATAAATATTTAAACATTAATCTTTAATATTTAATCTAATACCATTGACTTCTACTAAAAATCGGTTTTCTTTGATATCAAATAATGAATAAATTACAATAACAAAAGTGTTAATTAAATACGTTGTATGTTGTGAGCGTACAAACGACAATAGCATAAATAATTCTTTAAATATATTTCAAAATATTATTTTTAAACACGTATTATACATATAAATAATATTTTTGTTTGCAAATACATTTTATGCATATCAATTAGGGTTTTTATTTTTTATAATTATATTTACATACATATACATTTATATATATATATATATATATATATATATATATATATAATTCTTTTTAAAATTGAATTATTTGTAAAGATTTTTCTTACTAAAATAAACAGTTTGATCGAAATAAATTGATCAATTAAAATAAATATACAAATTTAAAACATAATAAGGCATTTATTCAAATTGCAAATAATAAATTCATATGTACAAAGTATATTTTATTATCAAAAACTCAATTACTTTTTTTACTTAGATTAAAAACAAAATTTATAAATATGTAAAAGCATGTAAACCGAAATTACTTTTAATGAAGTAATTTTCTTTGTCATCAACTAAATATTATTCACTAATATTTTTTTTCAAAAAATACAAAGATGGTTCAAATGAATATTGAAAAATAAAAAATTATGAAGCAACATACATACATACATACATACATACATACATATATATATATATATATATATATATATATATATATATATATATATATGTATGTATGTATGTATGTATGTATAGGATGTCCCAACAGAAACGCACACTCATTATTACTCAAAAAAACATCAGCCCTCACTCAAAAAAAAATATGTTTTATTTACAAATTAAGTTGTGCGTTCTCATGGGGCACCCTATATTTATATATATATATATATATATATATATATATATATATATATAGGCATTAAAACGGTTGAAGTAGAAAATTTTGAAAGAGACTTTCATCTAGCATTAAATTAAAAGAGGCTACTGTTGCTACTGCTGCTGATATATACATTTAAAACCAAAAGATGATGTAAAAAAAACAAAATTGAATACATAAAACTATATAAAACATAAAAAATATATATAATTGAAAATATTCGGAATTACAAAAGCGAATTCGTAAAAAAAAACTTTAGAAGAAAATACAAGTAACAGAAAAATGAAACAAAATCTCATAGTATAAAATTAAATAATAAAATTAACTATTTCCTCATCAAATTATCTAGATATGTAAATAGGGAAACATACATAGAATATATATATATATATAAAATAGAACAATACCAAATGAATGAAATGAAGCAACAGTAATTCTTATTCACAGAAAAAGAAACAAGGAAAACGTGAAGAACTATCGAGCGATTAGTCTACTTCCAAAAATATATAAAATATTCAGTAAAGTATTTCAAGACGACTATAAAGTCAGGTGAATTTTTTACAAGTTTTTGATCAATTCACCCTACCTGTTCTCCCTTATGCAGTGAAATATGAGTTTTAAATGCCAAAATAATTCAACAGCTCCAGACAAAAAAGTATGGAAAAATGTATATTGGGAATAGCATATTAAGACAAAAAAATGAGATTATAAAAAAACAAACTAACAAACGTTATAGCAAAAATGAGAAATTTAAAATGGAAATAGGTCAGTTATAGATTAAAAAGAAAAATACACAAAGATAAAATAATATTAAAAAGAGAAATGATTGATTAAAAACTCTCAGATATAAAAAGTACAAAAAAATAGATAGATAATTTGTCGAAGTGAAATGAAAGATAAAGACATTGGATTACTTGAAGTAAAAAATCTTGCAAAAAATAAATGAAGTAGAATAAAAATAATTTTAATATTTTTTTGGAAATAGTAAAAATTAATTACGTTGTGGCATTTTTTATAAAAGAACAAAATAAATTATGTTCGTGTAAGTTTCAAAATTATGAACAGAAACTATTTATTATTTAAAAATGGAAATAGGCCAAACATATTGAGAAAAAACATGAAGAGAAAACAAGATTAGCAAGAAAAACTATTGATTAGAAACTCACAAATATAAAGAGGTCCAGAAAAAAACATTAGATAGATACTTTGTCCAAGTGGAATATAAGAGAAAGAAATTGAATTGCTTGAAGTAAAAAGTTTGGAAAGAATCCTTCATCCAATAATAGATAGAAAGAGGTTGTTGGTGATGAAATGAAACAAAAATAATTTTAGTTATTTTTTTCAAGGATAAAATTTGATTACTTTGTAGTATTTTGATAAAAGATCAAAAATTAATCATTTTTGTGCAAAACTGAAAAATATAAGCAAAAACTATTTATTTTTTATTTGCTTATATATTTTATAATAAATTTACTGGTAATAATTTTATATGTATGTGTAGATTATATATATATATATATATATATATATATATATATATATATATATATAAGTTTTCCTTATTTACAAATTAATTCCTTAACAACATAATTCCATTTAAATCCCGGAACTAAGCAAATTAATACATTCCAATTACATTATTCACTAGACATGAAAATTTCAAAAAGATTCTTTCGGCAAAACAACCTAGTATAAAAAAAACTCGTCGAACAGGAGTTGCCTGCAGATAGTTTCATCACGTGTAACAAGTGTTATGTTTACAGTTTTTGTGCAACTTTATATTTTAAATTCAAACTAGTAATATATAACGGAACTTGTACGAATGTCGACGAAAAAGTTGACGTAATTCTTGTACTAATGTTTATTTTTTCAATTTTCAAGAAAATACATCTTTATATAAAAATTATTATTTTATAAAAAAAATAATAATACCAGGATATGTATTTGTTTTGACAAATTATTTTCTTTAATAAAAAAAGTAATAATTGAATTGATGGACTGTAATATAAATTTAAATCTATAAATTAAATTTATCCTGATTGAAAGACCGAAATTTCAAGCCAGACGAATAAAAATCAAACAAACAAATAGTTGATCCGTTCATTTTTTCTTCATTTAAAATCGAATGAAGTATTAGTTCTATGTCACGGAAAATCCTCGCAGAGCTTTACTCTAAATGGAACTAACGGTCCGGATTGAGCTATCAGCTAGGGCACAAAACTATTTGTTTTATAGTTTGACATAGCATCTGCTGGTGTGCTAAATGCTTGCTCCATACCTCACTTACTTTTTAATTTCGTCCAAACGTTCAACTTTCGAGCAATCTAGTATTTTTTGTACCGCTGTAATATGAACGCTCGAGTTCGCTTGCGCATATGTTATAGTTCAATCTAGAAACTATTTAATAATAAAGTTACCTTAAACGGTCGAGTACAAGAAGTAAGCACCAGTGAATGGACGTTAAATTATCACAATTTTTTTCACATAATTTAGAACCTTTCTCTAGTATGAACTTTGCAACAACAATAATTTATCTTAGCGATACAGAAACTTTACGTTAAAATTAATTATTTTATTTATGTATACTGTTTTTAGCTCATTTATTAAATGAAATAATTATAATAATAACATAAATACATTACAACTATTTACATAAATTTTATGAGTCTATATTTTAGAACTGAATATTTATTCCTTTTTAGAAAATTGAAACTATGAAACACATAAATGTCATCTAAATTTAATATATTTTAGTTGAAAATTCAGCTATAAATAATCGTAATATAGTTCTCTTATTGCTTTATACTTTAAGAACGGAAGATTTATCTATTTAAATTTTATAATATATTATCTAAATTTTCTCAAATTATTTTTATACGAATTGAAACTCTGTCAAATGGTAACTAACATAAAAACAGTCAGATTTTGTATAACACTGGATATTTAAATATAATGAAATTATTTATTTAATTTAAAGATATTTCATTAAAGAAAAAGAAATTATTAAAATCTAATTCTTAGTACATTGAAAAAAAGCAAATATGTAAGCTCTGTCAATTTCGTTATTTATTTTTATATAAATTAATTAACACTTTAATACCACAAGATCTTGTGATATTAAAATGATAATTTATTTATGTGAATGTAAATTCGTCACATTTTCAAAGCAAATAGTTATTTGTTTATTATTACTGAAAATATTCAAATCAGAAATCAAATAAAATGAATAATAAAAGGATATGAATCAAGGTATTTTACCATTATAGCTGATTAATTTTTGAAAAATAAACCAGTATTCCCATTAAAGACTTCACAAGAATTAAATTTTCAATCTTCATTTTTTTCAGAATATTTATGAAAATTGCAGAACACTTTTTTTCAAAAAAGAATTTATCATAAATGGTACTCAAAAATAAACTTCACTCCATTTTGTTATGTGTAAACAATTTAAGTTTTATAATTTATTTATTTTTTTTAAAAAAAACGAAATTAATTCATCTACAAAAACAACTTTTAAATCATTTAATCAAAATCAAACATGAAAAAAATCTTACACGTTCAATTTAAATTTTACGGTTTTAGATTTGTTTTTTAAAAAAAACTGAAATTAATTACCCCATAAAAACATTTTTCCAACATTGACTTCAAAAAAAAATTATTTATTCTTTTACTTACAAGTAAAAAATATCTCCATTATGAAGTTAAACCAAAAAAATGTAAATAAATATTCAATTTTATATAAATAAGTAAAAATCTGAAATTCTAGAACTATTTTATTTTTCCAAATTTTTCTTCAACAAAATTATAAAGAAAAACATGAATGATAAATAAAATTTGTCTACTAAAATAAATCCTGTTACTTTTACTCTAGACAATATTATTATTATTTTATTTTTAAAATATTAATTCGAATTAAAAACGGAACAAATTGAATCTTTACTCGATTTTATTATCAAGAATTTCATTAAAAATTCTCATTAACTCACTTAAACCTCATTAAAGAAGACGAGACACAATAGCATCAAATCACCTTTACCACACCTCTGTCATTTTCTCCAATTCCATAAACGTCATATTAATGAACGTACATAGACCATCTCAGACAATACTAATTCAAATCCGACAAGGAAGATCCTTATTAGTTAATTATTTTAAATGGCACGACGCTATTTGAACTCCGTACAGATTCCACACATACACATACACGAACTACATTAAGATAATTGATATTTAGGAACCGTTTTAAATGAAACACAGATCCGGATACAGTGAAAGTGATTTTAAAAAATTAAACCCAATTACGATTCAACGTACGAATTTTCTTTGGTGAACATTTTTAGTATTCGGATAAAATCAAACGTAGCACGTTATTAAAATCGAAAATAGATTCGTTGAAAATTGAATTTTAATCTGAGTTATATATCAAGATTTAATGTATCTTAATCACGGTTTAAAAAATATGGAAATCGAAACAGAATTGAATAATAATGGAATTTAATTTTAATCACAAATAAACCATATTACATTCATATGCATAAATAGGAATGGAAGAGCCGTGTTGTGACCTTGTTAAAGCAATTATTGACTATCAAAATGAGCTGAAATTGCCATTATAATTAGGTGTATTACAGGTGTATTTTATATTTAATTATATATATATATATATATATATATATATATATATATATATAAGTATATGTACTAACCGTAACACGCTTTGATTAGTCGTCTTTTATACCAGATGTTTTGTAAAGATATGATAAATTATGGCTGTAATAGGAATTAAGGTAATAAATTAAGTAATAATAAACATACCTTTCGGGTCAAACACATCGAAGACATATAAAATGGTTTATAATTATGTTTACAGGGAAAATTGTATGTTAGTCCTTAATAATATATCAAACACACATTATATATATATATATATATATATATATATTAAACGGGTATTTAGATGAAAAACAACTTGTATCGATAGTTGAAAATATTATCATATTGCTTAAAGGAATATAAAAAAGTGTTGAAGCGGTAAAACGATATCACAGAAGACGATCGCGTTACTAGAATTAAATTTATAGGAAATATGTTCTAAATTAAAAACTCCCTGGAGCTACGAATTAGTTTTGAATTGATCATATTTCGAATGAAATAATTTTATTTTCGCAAATATATGCATTATAAATGAAATTATTGGTAGAATCGTCTGAAATATTTTAAAAGTTGAGTATGTTTTTTAAAAAAATTTGGAAATATATGCACGAGATTTATGTTAGTGTATAAATTGGTTTTTCAATTGTATAATAAAATTATTTTTGATTTTAGAAAATTATAAGAATTATATTAAGAATGATGAAAGAGTTAATAAATAAAAAAGTTTAATTTACAAAAAAAATAATTTACATGTTTCAAATATTTGTTTTTCATCCTTAATTTCTTTTTGTTCAAATGAAGCATTAACCAAAGTAATAAAAGATTTTGTTAGTGTTTAAAAATAACTTGATTTCCATTTATTGATAGACGTGTACTTAAATTATAATATTTTTATTATTAAGGAGTTGAATTACAATTTTTTTAACTATAAAAAATATATAATGCAACTCTTGCAATGATGACATGATAATCGAAATGTGCATCAGTGAATCAAGTGAATAAGAATACTTTATTAACACTTTTATAAAATTAAAGTCAGTGATTTGTTAATACAAAAACAGTTCCTCATATTCATTATAATATTAAAAATAATGAATTTTATTTTTCGTACAAAATTAATTACATTCTGAAATTATAGTTTAATCATGCATAATTATATATATATATATATATATATATATATATATATATATATATATGCGTGTGTGTGTGTGTGTGTAAATATGTGTGTGTATAGACACAATAAGTCTAAAAAATATTTTTATATCTTTGATATTTAATACAAAAATTGATAATTATAAACCACTCAACAAACTATACATCCTCTTGTGGATTTATTTTGACTTAAACGAAGAATGGACTTAAGAAATTTTATATTTAAATTCAGAAAAATATAATGAATTTATTTGTGAAATGGAATAACCCTTATATTTCTATACCTCCTTATTGAATTTTTATATTGGATAAAAATTCCAAAAAAAAATTCAAACATATATGTATATAGAAAATTGTAATCGTTTAATGTAAAAATTATTTTTAATATATATATATATATATATATATATATATATATATATATATAACAAGAGAAAAAAGATACAGACAGAGAAAAGAAGCCTAAAAATTATCCTTATAACTTCTATATTTCATACAAAAATTAATAATTATATACCACTCAAAAAAACTATACATTCTCTTGTGGATTTATTTTGACTTAAAGGAACAAAGAATTAAAAAAAATATATCTGCATTTAATAAAATTTAATGAGTTTTTCTATAAAATTGAACAACTCCTGTATTTGTATATCACCTTACTGAATTTTTAAATTGGTTTTAAAATGGTAAAAATATTTTTGAACAAATGTATATGAAAAATATATTCAATTTATGATAAATTATTTATGATTATATATATATATATATATATATATATATATACAGTAAGTCTAAGAATTACCCTCATAACTAATATTTAAAACAGAAATTAATAAATATAAATTAATTAACATATTATTCTATTTCTTATAGAATTATTTTGAGGGGGAAAAAGAGTTAGGAAATTTTGTTTTTGATTTCAGAAAAAAATTATGATTTTCTCTATGAAATAAATCAATCGTAGAAATTTTCTACTTCTTTTTGCATTTGTACATTGAATTAAAATTGCTAAAATAATTTTCAAAAGCATATGCATATCAAAAATTACAATCATTTAATGTATAAATTATTTTTAAATTATATATATATAAAGAGAGAGAGAGAGAGACAATAAATACAAAAAATGCTTATAACTTTCATATTAATTACAAAAATTAATAATTACAAAGGAGATGAAAACAGTTAGCAAAATTTTTTTATTAAAAAAAAATAAATGAGTTCCTTACAAAATAGAACAATCCTAGAAATTCTATTCTTCTTTTTACACTTTTCTATTGTATAAAAATTGCCAAAATAATTTTTGATCTCATATGTATATAAAAAATTATAATCATTTAATGAATAAATTATTTTTAATATATATGTGCAATAAGTCTAAAAATTCTCCTTATTACTTTCATAATTAATACAAACAAAAATAATTCTAAGCCACTCACACGTTTTGATTTTTTTATAAATTTATTTTGATTTAAGGGAAGAAAGAATTAAGAAAATTTGTGTTTGTATTCAAAAAAACTTAATAAGTTTTTTCTACAAAATGGAACAACCCCAACATTTCAATACTTTCTTATTCCATTTTAATATTGGATAAGAATTGTAAAAATAATTTTCGAACACGTGTATATAAAAAATAAAAAATATCTGTATAAAAATTTACAACTAATTTATTTTGAACAGCAAAACAAGAAATCAGTACAAAACGAAACAAATATTCTAAATACTTGTAGATAATTTAAATCGCAAAAAAAGGAAACTGTACAAGTGACCAGAGTTCAAAGGATATAACTAACCTCGTACAAACGCACACAATCTGTATTACAATATCCTAACGACTGTGTTAAGGTTCTTAGGTCAATGATCGATCGTTTCTTTAAAACAACCGCATCGTTCGCAACATCTATCCCATTACAGTAAAAAATGTACTTTAATTATTGCTGGGAATATCTTTTCAAATTACAGACCATTACTTTTATTTACACGAAATGGAATTAAATTTCAAATTATGAATTTATAAAAACTGTATTATCAGGAAAATATATATTTTAAAAATGAACAGATATCTTGTAAAAATATTTTCATAAGGAAAATAATACACCATCCCACATTTATGATAAAAAGCCAAGTCTCGACTTCGTTTAAAACTCTATCGATATTTTATAAGTTAAACTACGCAGAACTCGAAATGATCTTGATAAAATTATATATATATATATATATATATATATATATATATATATATGTAATTCAAAAGTTTCATTTGAAAAACATATTATTATGAAAAACTTTTCATTCGTTCTTAATAAATAATAAGTTTCTCTTTTTAACTACTCCAAGAAATAAATATCAAATCATTGAAAGCGACATAACTTAACCCGTTATCAAATAACTTAATCGATTATGAAATAAATTTCAAACACAAGGTTAAAATTCACTGATATCTAATTTATTCGTGAAATAATTTACTAGAAAATCACTTTTACATAAACCATACAGCCATTCAGTATTGTTAAAACGAGTTGTTTCGTTATGTCTTAATTGATGAAGTACTTATTTAAGAATCAGTTATAATTTTACAATCGCATAAACATTTGTTATTGTTTAAGTCAAGAGTAGACGAGTTGTATAGGTTTGAGAGCTACTTTTCAATTTGTACTTGCGTGACGATCGATCATTCGCATTCAACGTAAATGTAAAGATAATAAATCACAAAAAAAATAACTGACTTTTTATCAGAAAATTTCAGTTGTGGAATATAAATGTATTTTCAACCGCAACAGAAATAAAACATTCAAACAACTTATTTTATTTCAATACGATTTGTAAACCGTGAAGAAAATGAAGAAACGCTTTTGAGTTCGATTAATTTAATTTTAAATATTAGTCAGAACTGAAAAAAAATTTAAAAAATGCATACAACGATTATGTATTCATCTATCGTATATTAAACTGATTTAAAAAAGTGTTAAATTACATCTGAATATTTTTATTGTTACTATAATAAATTGTATTTTACAAAAAATAGAATTTAAATATCAAATATATACAGAAATGAATGCTAAAAGAAAAATTTTTTTTCTAAAAGATTTAAAACAAGTATCGCGTTTAATTTATTACGAGTCTGAGTAAAACTTCAAGTTGTATACTACAACTACTATTCTACGGAATTTATTTCGTATTATAAAATAAAAAAACGAAATAAAAATAAAAATAATGACGTAACGTTCTTTTTTTATGCACCTGTATTATGATTAAATTTATAAAGAACAAAAAAAGAATAAACAGTGAAAAATGGATTCTGGTATTTCACTATCATGTAGTAAGTTATAATAAGGTTGCTAAAAATAGAATCAATGTGCTATTTGTTGCCAATAAAAAGAATATATATTCAAATTAACTGAAATATATTAGAAGCGTTTAAAGACTTGTCTATTTTTAAATGAGGCTATAAAAAAACATACATAAAATATTAAAACTCGACACTACTTGTGTTAGTCACCGAATTGTTTATCAAAAAGCGAGAAAGCGCTATTAGACTCGACGAACGATGATCCATTCAGTTTAAAATAATGAATCGGTCTATATAACGGGGATTACATAGATTGTATCGGCATCGAAAATAAATCGGTTGTAAATTAAAATATGTATTCGATAAATAATACGATTTTTTTTAATGCGATCGATTTTTAAGTTACGAAATGAAACGTTAAATAATTTAAATAATTGTTGTGTTTAAATGCTGTAATATGTAAGGATAGTAAAGAAAGTATTTAACACGAAATACGTCAAATAAAAATAATATATACAGTACATCAGAGCATTAAAACCCTAGCGAGTAAAAGAAATAAAACGCAGTTCAAACATAATCTCAGTAAAAACAACAATATAATTCATTTTCATCCACCAAAAAAGGTTATTGACCGACCGAACGAGAGAACCGACCACCCACACACCCCCGAAAAAGCGCATCTGAAGCTCTACAATAAAAACGTAGCGCCCATCCTACGCCTTAGATACACATCTACATTCGTACTCGTGTACCAATTAGAAAGACAACACACGATTGCTAAGGGATGGAAAAAACGACGAGCCGCTATATTAATCAAATTAATAACGCAGAGAAACGCCACTACATATTCTGGACCTTGTAAATTATGTATAATTTTGTAGCTCGTGTTAAATGAACACACGGAACGAGAGGATGACAAATGATGGCACGAACAGCTGATCGGCCGCGGCCATCTTGGTGTGACGCGCCGCGACGCGAACGTCTCTCAGCTCGGCAGCGCCACAGCTGACAGCGCCACGAGCCCGGGTGTGGCGAAAATCAATAACTAGCCAAAGAGCACGCTGCTACAACCCCGAGCATTTCATGTCCGCTCGAACGCATACAGTTCCGTGTTAATTGCCAAGATCATCGAGCTATATCAACAATTTAATTAATCATTTCGCTCGCCGATACACAACTCTCTGCAATCCATCGATCGCGGCGTATACTGAGTGGAAACTACTATACGAACATCGAGTGCATTTATATATTTGTGACCATAAATGTACAAATAGACTCGTGCACACGACATTGAGCTACATTATTTGATCAATCCGATGTGAAATTAGTACGCGGTCGGCGTGTATTCAGAAATTTATATCGCGTAATTGAAATATGTCTGTTTACATTTAATCCAGATTTGTATTCCAATGCGATACGTTGAATTACGATGAAAAATTAAACGAAGAGAATTATGATTCCACAGCTTATAGATCCGTTTCAATTACGGATCTCGGTCGAAACATCTTAAACTAATAAAAATAACCAAAATGAAAAACTTACCCGCACTACCAGCATTCGTAATCGTTACCCAAAAATCGATCGTCTTCTCCGGTCCCAACTCTTCGTAGTCCCACTTCTTCTTAACACGCACTGCACCATTCGGTTCAACAGTTACCCACGGATTCTCGTCACGTATTTTAAATGTTTCGCGATCAGTTTCTTTTTCCAATTGGAACACGTTACGTCCTTCTGTATCACCGTCAGCTTCGGTGAAATCGACGCGTTTTGTCGGTCGCACAGCACGTGTCACTCTCCGTTTCCCGCGATGCAATTCACGTTCTTCGAGTTCGCGTAATGCGGCATCCAAAGCTTCGTCCGGTTGAGTTTTAGGTACGGGATTGGCAGCACGTACGAGTACTTGAGCTGGACGTCGTGCGATTCTCGACGGTGCTCGGAGATCGTGAGCTTCTACCAACAGTTCCAATTCGAGAAGTTCTTCTCCGAGAGCATCTTCAGCTAGAAGGAGTTCACCGGTTTGTGGTACGACCACTACAGCTCGGCTCGGTGCTACGAGACGATATGCAACTTTGTCTCCATCGGCGTCTGTTGCATGAACACGTCCAAGTGAACGCCACTCAGCACCTCCGGTCACGTTTTCAACATTAAATCTATATACTCTTTCAGTAAATACCGGACTGTGATCGTTGTCATCATCTATATCCACATCGATTTCTAAAGACGATGTATCAGCTCCAGAAGGATCTTTGGCTCTAATGACTAGAGTATAATTATCACGTCTTTCTCTATCAAGTCTTCGAGCTGTTACAAGTACAACGGAATCTTCTTTATCAGGTCGTAATTCAAATTCATTGTCTTCATCACCGGAAATTATATCGTATCTAGCAGCTCCTACCGCACGAAGAACAGGAATATCTTCAACTCGACTCCCTACTGGAAGATTTTCGCGAACGTGTCCGTGTAATGGTCCAGCAGGTTCAAAATGTAGTAGCCTATTGCGTTCTCGTACGAGTACTTTAAGCGCGTGTGCTGAACTCGCGTTGCTGCCTTCTTCGAGTACAATCAATTCGACAGGTCTTTCGACTAGAGGTCGTAGATCTGCCGTTGTCATTAACAATCCATCGCCGAGGACCGTGAAAAATTCTGAGAAGCCAGTTTCAGCCAAGCGAAAATTACTCGCTTTACTGTGGTTCGCCGGTTCGAAATGTGTTACACTGTAGCCAGGTCGGGCATCATGTGGTACAACTGATACAATAAGTTCTGCGGAGGTCTTCCACGAGAGTGTTATTAGTAACATGAGCGTCGTGATTATGGTGGAGACGCTCCATGTCGTCGTTCTCGGTGTCTGCATGTTTCCCCGCCGTAGGGGCACCAAGGCCCGTCTCACCTCGGCGAAGAAACTGAAAAATAAGTAAATATTTATATTTTGGAAAAAATCACTTAGTGTTAATTTTATTCACTAATACATATTTAAGTAGTCATACGAACAGAATAAATATTTATCCTAGAAAAAAACATTCTGGTTTAGTAATTGAGCTTTATTTTATCAATGTAATTACGAATATTTAACAAAAATATAGATATTTTATTGAGTTGAGTCATAATGTTGAAAAGAACAAACCTCCAGAAACGTACCCAAAGACTAATCTTCATGAAGAAAAATAATGTTGTGTGCATAGTGAGATCATCGTGGAAATAATCATTTTGAGCTTTTAAACCAGAATGAAACAATAAATACAGAACTGTGTTCATCAAAATTTGATCAAAAAAATCTTGTGCTCGTCAATAAAAAAAAAACGTTATTCTCTTTCCATGACAACACAAGACCCCATACAGCAAGAATAACACAAAGAAAAATTTTGAAGCATGGGTGATCAATTCTCCTATCACCATCCGATTATCATCTTTTTTAATCACTGCAGAACGCTTTGATGAGCACAAATTTTTCTAGGAGGTATTCTAGTCTAGAATTTCGAAAAAAATGATTTTTTGCATATTTTCAAAGTTTAGACTTTTAAAAATATGTCCTTAAGAGATTTTTTCAAAATTCGAATTATTTTCGGAGCTATAGCTATTTTTGTGACGCGCCAACCAATCCGGTCTGGCCGGAAAGAATCGACTTTAAACGCGTTTTTCTCCAAACTACTTTTTTCGACACGGTTGACGTGATATCTCAAGTTCTAATGGACCGATTTACTTGAAATTTGGTACAGAGTTTCTCAATATAATAGTGATTACCCTCGCCTAGGATTTTTTGAAAATTTTGTTTTTTACTATTTTTTAAAAATTCCGAAAGTTGAAAAAAGTAAGGCAAAAAAATAACTGTTTTTTTACACTGCCGTCATTTTGCGAAAACATTTTTTTTTAAATTTTCCTAAGCGGGGATACTACTACAACCTTCTTTTTCAATAATTTCAGAAATTTTTTTGTTTCAAGTGACCGGAAGAGTTGAAACTACGTCAACCAGGAGACACCTTTTTTTCGAGCCCCCACTTTGCCAGCCTGTACCTTTTTCAATTTTGAATTTTTTGTTTTTGATAATACTTTTTTATACTCTTAAAATGTCAATAAATAACTGATAAAAAATGGATAGTGAAAATATTTGTTGTTTTTTTATAGCGCCCAAAAAGCCCCTAAAATTCGTGCGTCTAGACTAGAATACCCCCTTAAAGAACTACCTAGCAAATGGCAACAAGTCATTGCAAATAATGGCGAATATATAATTAATTATAGTACAATTGCTGTTTTTTTATTAAAAATTAAAGTTGACATGCTAAAATGGAAATTATTTATGACTCAACTCAATATCATCCAACAAACCAACGATAACACTGTAATCATCTAAATGTGTACCAATGAATAAGGTAAAGAATAATTGATTAGTGATTTATACAAATCCTTTTGATGTTAGAGTGAGAGAAAGACAGAGACAGAAAAACAAACTAATTTTTTATTTCTTCATTATACGTCAATTCTTGACATTCTTCCATTTTTTATAACTACTAATATTAATATTTTTGATACAATAAAAAATTAGCATAGTTTTAAAATAAACAAATTAACATTATAAATTATTTATACATGGTAATGTTTGAATATTTTTAACAAGTCTACATAATTTTAATATATTACCGCATAACGACCAATTCTATTAAGAAATAAAATATAATGACACAGTTTTTTAATAAATGTTTTGATTACTTAAGTCATAAATCATCATTTATTTCACTGAACAAAAATCCTAAGCAACAATCTTGAAAATAATCTCTATTCT
The DNA here is from genome assembly GCA_029203775.1 of Neoneuromus ignobilis. Taxonomy (NCBI): domain Eukaryota; kingdom Metazoa; phylum Arthropoda; class Insecta; order Megaloptera; family Corydalidae; genus Neoneuromus; species Neoneuromus ignobilis. The sequence continues at coordinate 65,968,371 of CP092087.1, read as the reverse complement.
ACACATTGTACCTTTTTTCATAAACGTGCATGTCAGAAATATATATATATATATATATATATATATATATATATATATAAGATCAAAAATAATGTAATTACATAAGAGCATTCTAGACACAGATACACTTTTGTATACACGTTCTGAATACAAATACGTTATATAATTACACCCAGGAGTACAAGAAGACAAGAAACACATGTTTGCTGAATATGTGTGTATGTGTATATATATATATATATATATATATATATATATATATATATAAACATACACATATATGTTTATATATGACTGTACGAATAAGAAAAAATTGAATACGCCAATATAATTATTGTACATTTATTTCCTATTTGCACTTCCAAACTTACAACATCATAACGGAAACGTAATGGTATTATACCGGAAATCGATTTTGAGATTTTGATGAATATCCACGTCGAGGAACACGTATCAAGCGATTTCAGAGTTCTGTCTGTACGTTTTTGTGTCTATATGTCTATTTTCATTTTAGTGTCTAAATGACTGAACGAGTTTCGATGAAACTCGACATATGTTCATTTCAATTTATATACATATTATATATATATATATATATATATATATATATATATATATGTCTGTACAATATGATTGAAAATCATTTGAAGATTCATTTTATTCAAGATTCTTTATCACATGATATTTTCTCTTATTATTTTTCAGATGGCAAGTAATTCTTTACAAATTTAAATATACTATGACGTTGAAGCTGTAACAGTTGTTCTGCATTTCACAAATAACAGCTTTATTACAAATACTAGAAAAAAATTTAATAAGAGACATACCGACAGAATGTGTCATTTGCAGATATTAGTAATCGTTCATGGATGGGACTTTTTGATGAAAATATAATACCATTAGAATAAATTGATCAAAATCAATCAATCAGAGTAAGTAAATTTTTTTTTGAATAAAATTTATAAAAAAACTATTCTAGATGAAAATTAAAAAAAAACAATTCTAGCTGATACTGTTTGCTACAATTCTGTAATCTAATAATATGTAACAAAAAAATTAAATCCTTATCAAAATATGTAAAATATTTGGAAAGCTTAGATAAAAACGAAAAGAAATAACAATAATAAATTAAATACTTTATTTGAAACTGTAATGAATTCACTTGCACATAAATGAATAAACCAAAAAATAGTACACATTTTATAATATACCTCTATGATGATGATAGTATTGCTATCGAAATGCGCATTAACTTATAAAATGAAAAATAAATAATTACTGAACACTTAGAATATTTTGTGGTGTTAGAGTGATAATTCATTCGTGTAAAATTACAGTTCATTTTGAAAATAGTACGAAAAAAGTAAATAAAATAATAAATATGTGCTTTACACGGATAAATTATCACCTCATCAACTTAAGATATTATTTATTGTTCACTTTGTTTGTAGTAACCATAAACTGATACGCATTTTAACAGAAATGGTATCATCATTAAAGCACAATATTCTAAAATCTAGATTAGATAAAGATTTTATAACATAACGCTCTGATGACGATGACATTGCTATTGAAATGCACATCAACTTATAAAGAAATGATTATTAATCTTTTTAATATCTTGTGATATTTGGGTGATCATTCATTTGTGTGGAAGTGAATTCGATAAAATACTAGAACAAATAGTAATGGATGTGTGTTTTAAACGAATGAATTATCGCCCAAACGCCACAAGATATTAGAAAATGTTCAGTAATTACTTATTGTTCTCTTGTTTGTTTATAACAACAGTAAATTGATGTGGATTTTAAAAGCAATGCTATTATCATCAGAGAACCACATTCTAAAATCTACATAAGAATTTTATGACACAGCGCTCTGATGAAGACAGTATTGCTATCGAAATACACATCAGCTTATAAACAAAGAAAATAAACGATAAATAATTATTGAATGTTTTAATATTTTGTGATGTTGAGGTGATAATTCATTTCTGTGAAATTAAATTTGATAAAGTATCAAAATAAATAGTAATTAATGTTTGTTTTATGATAAAGAAGAGCATAAAGAGTAGACTCTAAAACTATGTAGGTTTCAATGTAAAAAAATATTTTTAATGAAAATTAACAAATTAAACATTACTGAAATTATGACAAAAATGTGATTAAAAAATAAAAATATTAAATTCCATAATAAAAATGTTAAAACTTGAGGAGAATTTCTATCTATTTTAAAAAATGACATTTCATACAAACCAACATTTTTTATAGAAATTCTTATAACTGTTATGGAGTAGAAAAAAGGTATTTATTATTTTATATTATCAAATATGAGTATCTAACTTGTATATTAATTTATACTAAATTAATTTCCAAAAAAGATTTAAAAAATATATATAAAAATCATTTCAATAAATATATGGTCATCCAAATGTGACGCCTAAATTTGTGTTTTAATAAAAAGAAACATGTGTATATTTTCTGTTGTTTCTTTTTAATAAAACACAAATCTAGATGTCACATTTGGATGACCTATACATACATACTACTACTACTGCTATTCTTTAATTTTTTAAAAAATGAAACTTTAGAATTATTTTTTCATTCTTACAAAATGTTTTTAATGAATTCTCATATAAAAAATATGATTCCAAAGTTTAAATTATATATTTTGGTACATAAATTGCTCCTATTTTATGTGAAAATAATTAATGATTTTAGATTTTCAACATATTTACATTTACGTGCAATTTAAATCATGGTTCTGAATATATATTATCTTTCATTTTACTAATTTATTACATTGTTATTTGCTTATATATACATAAAATACATTTAATGCAAGTAGCATCTGCTATCACTAAGTGGTACAATACTTTATACAACTTGTACTAAAACTATATTAGAGCCGTGCATTGTGTTGGCAACACTACTTCCTGTATGCAACAAACTATAACTATATTCACAATGATTATTAAAGAAGTAACTAAAAACATTGTATTTTCAATTTTATATTTTTCTCAGCTATACAATTAAAGTTTAAAAACGCCATTAGTAAATTAGTAAATTATTAAACGTTCTGTCATAAATTGCAGCGTATATTTACTGCGTTCTAATTATACACCGTACACGGTTGTTATTATTTTAAAATCAGCGCACGATACAGACTTCTATAAATATTTCTGGAATTTTAAGTAAATATTTCATGAACATTTCAGTCTAAATATCGTGATATGTTTCAAGAAGCTCAAAGGCTTTCGTACATCACTACAACTAAAAGAACACTTGAAATTGTTCGAAACAACAGGAATTTCCGGAATTATTTTACTATCCAATTATATTAACATTTTAGTGTATACTTTATTCCTGGATACACACACAAAAACACATACATACACAGAAACAAACATATAAAAACACATTCACATTTGTGTGTGTGTGTTGTATTATATGTGTTTGTGTAATATTTTAAACAAGAACAAAAATGTAAAGAAAAATTAAAAATAAATTTGCATTTTTCTTTACATAGAATTACTAGTAACATAACCGTAAATTTTCATTAAAAATAATTTTTAAAAAATGTAACTAGTGAATTTAAAATTATATAATTAATAATCGCTGGGATAATCACCCGTCTGATGGTACATTAATTGATTTATAGAATTAAAACGAGTATTGGAAAAGTAGATGAATAGAGGCTCACCCGACGTCCAAAAGAATACAAGAATATATGAAAAGAAAAAATAATTAATAATATAAGTAACACAAATAAATCATTCATTCAAACGCCAGATTGTGTAAAAGTGTTCAATAAGCATTTATTGTTTACTTAATTCGTTAATGTTCATTTCGATAGTCATGCTATCATCATCAAAATGCTGCATTATAAAATATATATTATTTACATTAAAAAATGTGCTATAATCTATCGATTTAACAATAAGAAATTAATAAATTCTAATATAAAATCTTGCAATGTAAGATTAAATGATTTGTTTCTGTTAAAATTATTTGCCAGAGTACCAGCTTTTTGTGCAATTTTATTTTTTTATCAAAAAATCAATTAATATTTTCTATGAAATATTTTATTTTTTAATATAATTTATTATTTTCTTGTACAATAACTTAATATAGCAAAATAGCTAATTTATTTTTAAAAATTGATTCGTTCCTAAATTCTGTATGGAGAAAAAATGATTTATTTGTAAAAAAAGTATCATCAGTCATATCATAAAAATCAAATTATTTAAAAATAATTATTTTACAAAATATCTCTTTTTATTTAAAATACTAATATAGTTTAAAATATAATTTAAAAATATTAAAATTTAAAAAATACTGTATTTTTAATTTGAATTTATTATTATAATATTATTTTTTGTATGTAATATCATTAAATGTTAAATTATGATTTTTATAAAAACAAATCGATTTTATAATCAAATATTCCAATCTTTTCTTACACACACACTAATTATATATATTATCATCAGAATTTCTTTATCCATTGCTGGATGAAGATCTTCCTCGAAATGTTTCACTTCAATAAAATTATATAAGGTAGCACAAATGAGACTGAAAGATGCAATATGTGTAAATATATGTCCAAACCATTAGTTTAATTTGAGCACCCTATATATCAATATCATCATCTCAGCTTATATAATCCTATTGCTAGATTTAAGTTTCAACGAATGTTACTTTTTAGTCGTTATTATTTTGGTTGTTAGTATTTATTATTTGGTCGTTATTATTTGGATATTAGTGAAACTCATCTAATGAGAACAAATTATATATATATATATATATATATATATATATATATATATATATATATATGTGTGTGTGTGTGTATGTGTGTGTGTATGTATGTGTGTGCGTGTGTGTGAGAGAGAGAGAGAGAGTAAGTGTGCCATTAGAACTACACACTCATCAACACTCACTCAAAAAAAGATGAATTTTATTTAAAAATTAAATTGTGCGCTCCCAATAGGACACCTCTATATAAAAAGTTTTTTAAGCATGATAGAACTTTAAATTGAATCTCTATCGATATTTATATCACTCTTAAAAAACACTGTATACATTAACAAATATATTGCATATTGAGTTTTTTATATGAAAGCTTTGACTTTGAAGAGAAATATTTTTTTTAAAAAAATATTAAATTTACAAAAATCTCTTTATAATTAATTTATATTAGAAGTACATAATAACATTTGCAATGATTTGACTAAATAACTTTACAAAATATTATCCATTAAACGGCAATTAATAAACATTGAAATATGTAAATATGTAGACATAAGAAATTCTTCATTTTTTTTTAATTCTTCATAATGAACATATAATAATTTTATACTAAATAAAAAATATACTACACTGATTTTTAATAAAGCTTATATCATTTGATAGAAATATAAAAAATAACTAGAAAATATGTACAACATTTATTTATATATTATAAAGTAAATGAAAACATATGTTTTAAATGTCAATTTTGTTGTTATTTGACTACTTTTTACCTAACTCTTAAATTTTATATATATAATTCATTCAAAATCAAATTTTATTAATAAAAGAAATGCAAAAAAAACTTGAATAAATGTGAACTACACATTTGTGTATCAATACAAAAAAGGCAAAAAGAATTTGAATATAAACGATGTCTACGAATTTCAAAATCTTCACCTCCACTATCTGTAAGTTACTAACATTGAAATTTACATTTTTATATTACAAACAAGCTTAACAGTAACAAAATGGCCGTAATAAACTAACAGTAATAATAAAGTGTGCAATTTTTTTTCTTTTCGTCATGAGTACTTTATGAAAAAGTTTCTTTTCATTTCGCGGATGAGAAATAAGTAAATAAAAGTACTTGGTTGAATTTCACATTTTTTAATTTGTGAAAATCTGACTAGTGATATATATATATATATATATATATATATATATATATATATATATATAATTTAAAAAGACAATACTGAGAAAAATAAATTTCAATTTCAACATTGAAAAAACTTTTTTCTTAAATTAATGGTACCGGTTTGTTTACATACACCGACATCATTTTTCAACAAGTTTTAAACGCTGCTTCTATAAAATTTAATATATTTTTTTAGAAAAAAAACTAATCATATTTTATAGAAATATCTTTTGATCTTATTTACAAACACGTGTGTGTATATATACGTAGTTATTATAAGTAGTCAGAATTTTTTTATTGCTTCTCTCCAAGAATCCTATTTTATTCAATATAAATAAACGTACCTCGATTGAATTTATTTTCATTTCATCCGTTATAATGACGGTTTAATTAAATATTTTCGTTATTTGTACACTGAAACATACTTGTTATCAGCCAACAATGAACAGCAATTATCTACCTACCTATTTATTTGTCTTAACATTCGCATTAGGATCATTTTTTTATCGTTACGACTTTCGTGGAATTCACGATTTATGTATGACGATTAGAATGAAGTGTTGTGACATTGATTAATAAATAACAACAATAAATAATGCACGCTATGGTGAAAAACGAGCACGGCGAGCTCTGGTTAAAAGAAATGTAATATTATATAACGGTATTAATCGGTTAGCAAAAAAATGTCTCGACGAATTCTTCAGACAAATAATGTAAATATAATGTGATTTGTGGGTTATTAAATGCGTGAAGCGTATAATCTTATATTTATTAGATTTTTCATTCAAAGTTCGATGAAAAACGAGCGGTTTTTTTATTCCAGTGAACGTGGATAATAATCGATATTAGAATAATTCGATCATGGGCCATTTTAATCATGTGCTGATCTAATTAAAGAAATAAAATGATAAATTTTGTCAATGGTTTTTATACGGAAACTATCTTATAAAAAAAACTTATTAAAATAGAATGAAAATATTTCTACAAGTTTAATTCAAAAAGTTAATTAACTATATTAATCATAAAAAAATTAAAAATCTGTTAAAATAATATTGTAAAATAAATCAACAAAAAAAAATAATAATTTAACAAAACTATTAATTAAATATTATTTTATTGTTGAAATAAATCAGTAATGTAATTAATTAAAAACATTTAATTATTTTCTTCCATATAATACTAGTTAAAGTCTTTTCCTATTATAGATCGATGGATATTTGAAAGATTTTTCTTCACGTCGATTGTAACTAAGTAAAAAAATACTGAATATTTTTTATCTAGACTTAAAAAGATAAAAATTATAAAGAAAAAATAAAATTTTAGGAGAAGGAAAAATCACTATAGTACTAATATTTTTAATTAATTTATATAGATGATTGGTACTCGAATCGACCATAACCAAAAAATCAGCCACAAAATTATTTTTAAATTGAAAAAAAATCTCAAGTAAAAATATTCAAACGGGTGTGATAGAAAATCGAATTTCCGAACTATTCAGAAATAAATTAAGTCATTTAATCCGGGCCAGCTTTAGTACTCTATTATGATCTTGTAAATAAAATATTCTATCGACACACTTATACGCATATATTTGTTAGACACATCCTCTACGTAGATATATAATGATAAATCATGTGAAATAGAGCTTATATTAAGGGCAGAGATTTCATCGAAACGTCAATATCGCAATATACTCATCTGTCATGCAAATATTGACGTATGCATTTTCGTACATCATCATCTTCACAGATAGAGTCCATTAAGCGGTAGAATTGAGGGAACTTGTATACGCTTCATCCATTTGGCGAACGTCTCAATAGGTCTGACGGCAAATTCAAATTAATACGTATGATTAATATCATCCATTTATGGTAATTACGCCGACACCTTATATATATATATATATATATATATATATATATATATATATATATATATATATATACAATGTTTTGATAAAAATTGTTTTGTGACGTTTGAGATATGATATAATGTGATTGAAAAATTAAACGGATAGTTTAATTTTTTGTTCGCCTTGCTACATTATTTTATATTAGAGAAAAAAAACCGTCAACATTCTCAGTTTAAACTCATATCATTCTTGGTAGATTGTTATCTACTTTAATAACATTTTCGGTTGTATAGAAATATATAAGACGACAGTTTAATAAAAGTCTCGGTTTCTTTTCTTTTTGATGAATAGTTCAATCTCAATGTTTGTGGAAAACATACAGATAGTATTATGAAAGACGTATATGTGTGTATACACACATATATTTAAAGAAAAATTCATACATACATAAATACATACACACAAAAGTATAACGTGTATATATATATATATATATATATATATATATATATATATATATATATAAAATATATAAAAAATAATATAATAACTTTAATAACCTGTTTATAAAAATATTGCTTTTGTGTTAAAAAAAATTAATTTGAATATTTTAGAATGTTTAAAATTAATGTAATTAAATATTTGATTATTATTAATTAAAATACTATAATACAAAAAATATATTATTTTTGAAATTAAAATGAAAATTTAACTCTTAAATACAATTATATATATATATATATATATATATATATATATGTATGTATGTATATGTATATAATATTATATAATCACTTATTTTAATATTATATAAAATATAATCATAATATAGAGTTTTTTAAGTGTAATAGAACTTTAAATTGAATCATAGAACTTTAAAGATCTATCTAACTTAAAAAACAATTTATATATATATATATATACAATATATATATATATATATATATATACATATATTTATATATATATATATATATGTAGAGAGAGAGAAAAAATATTTTTTTGGTTAGATAGAACTTTCGATAGGGATTCAATTTAAAGTTCTATCACGCTTAAAAAACACGTATATTAAAATCAATGTGAAACAAAAAGACTCAGAATAAGTATTGGCAAAAGAAAAATTTTCATGTCAAAAGACCAGGAGAAAGAAGTAATATGTTCAGAATAATTAATTCCTATTTAGTCACTTCTTTAAATACTTTAAAAGCATTTTTAACCAAAATAATATGAAAAAGGAAATAATACTCGACATAAAATCGTTTGAAAAGTGTATATACTTTAATTAAAATGTTCTCTACAAAATTGTTATCCAAAAATACTAAAATAACGATTTACAAAATAATATTGTATGAAATAAAAACATGGACGATAAGCAAGTGTGAAAAAAGTGTTAAGTTTTGATAAGTATCGAGAAAAATATTTGGATCTATCCAGGAAAATGGAGAATATAGAATAGAAAAAAATATATATTTAATTACTCTTTAACGAAGTGGACGTAATAATCATTTTAAAGATCAATAGAATTCAATGACTTGGTTATTTATTAAAAAGAGAAAATAAGGTAATTAAAAAATATATAAATTGAAACTTAAAAACAGTGACCTATTTAACTAAAAATGTTATAAAAGGGATAACAATTTATCAAGAATGATAGGAATTTAAACTGAGTATGATGACATTTTTTTCAAAAATATGATGGGAGGATAAGTAACAAGTGATTTATTGGTGTTAAAAGTAAATATAGATCTGGCACATGATAGAGAAACAAGAAAGAGATACAGGAGTAAGACAACAAACCGACTCTAGTTGAAATGACAGACTATTTAGGTAAATACATCAAATTTAAAAGATTTAAATGAAAATAGTCAACAACATCAACTACAAAATAAAAATAGTTAAAAGAATTATTTTTATTATAAAACTGTCTGTTCGAAAAAAATTCATGATTTTATTATGATTAGTTCTGACAATTTGTGTTACGAAATCAAAAATATAATATTTTAAAACATATAAATAAATCAAAATTATTTTTAAAAATTATATTTGTTGGCAATGAAAATTAATTATTATTATAAGGTCAAAGAAATAATTGTTTGTTTTTTTAAAAAATATGATATATCGTTTTCTAATATAAAATATAAATAAAAATATAATAGTTTTTATGAAATCTAAAATAATGGCATATAAACTTATATAAAATGAAAAAATATTGTACTTATTTGGATTAGAAACTAATTAATAGAACTGTATTTAAAAATTAATTATTTTTTAACATATATATATATATATATATATTCTTTTACTAATGTAAGAGAAAATATAAATTTATAAAGTCAACATTTTTAAAGGTTTTTTTTCAAACACCAGACTTTCTCTTGAAATCTAAAAATTTAATAAATTATTTTCATCAAATATCTATCTTCTCTATATTATATAAAAATAAAAGTAAATATTTCATTTAAAATAAGAAATTTATTTATAAAATAAAGATATTTATGTATTGTATAGTTTGAAAAAAAACTATAAAAGAACTACAATTCTTTTAACGAATATCAATAAGCCGTCTAGTCAATTATTTTTTTATTGTCTAATACAAAACAGTAATAAAAATAATAGACAACTTAACATTTATGACTTGAATGTCAAAACAAATTAAAAGTAAATGTTTTCAGCACAAACTAATGTTTAAAACATTTATGATTGATGAATCAACAGTCATAAAGTTGATAAATCAGTTAGATCTGCACATTTTTCTAAATATTCATTTAATATCAGCTTATTAGTGTCAATTATTTCATTTAGGTAATTAAAATTGCTTAATTAAATCCTATAACCTAATTTATATATATATATATATATATATATATATATATAAACATGTGTGTGGATAAAATAAGTATCTTGCCTAAAGGTTTTAATTTGTACAGCTGATTAATTCTCACCCTTTTTTTATCACATGTTTGTTAATAAATTCTTTACGGGGGAACACAAACAAGGGGATGGAAGTATATTTATAGTCCTAAAGAGAATAGTCATTTGCATTACAGAAACGTACGTACTAAGTTATTTTTACATACATATAACTCTAATTGATTGATGGAATACTTTTTCAATGTAGTAGAAACTGAAAAAAGTTATTTCGATCAGTAATATAACGTAAATGGTTTAAAAAGTAATCACAAAAAAATCTAATTTAATACGTTCAAAAAAATTCAGTTGCTTCCATTATTGGAAATTTGTTGCGTTGAAAATTTTAAAAAGTGTGTTTTAAAATTATTCTATTGCAGTGATTTTATTACATACGATATTTTCTTTTAATAACTTTTCGAATAATCTATCAGTAATTATAACAGTTGAACTTACTATAAAGTGTTATTACTCTCTATAAAATATTAACACCTTTCATAAATGTATTAATACTTTCATTTAAAGCAAATTAGTTTATTTACATATCTTAAAATATATTTTAAAATGATATTATCTTTTAAATATCTTAAATAAGTTTTTACGTATATTTTTCTGATTCAAATCTCAAATTATTAAATGTTTTATTTCCATCAAAAAGTTCACTTAACACATAATTATTTTAAGTGCATAAGAAGTGTTTTAATGAAAGGTTTATGATTTATTCTTTTTACTGTTATATTTTATTGTTAGTACCTTTCAACATTTACTAAAACAAATATTTTATTATCAGTATTTACCAAAAAATATTGAAAAAAATATCTCTGTCAAAGTTCAATTAAGGTATTGTATATTTTATGAATATCAACAAGGAAAGGATGCTACGAAATCATAGAGAATTTGGTTAAAAGTTTTTTAAAAAATGTAATATCTGAAAAGATATGTAGAAAATGGTTTGGGAAAGTTAAGAATAGATAATTTATTTTTAAAGTCAAACTACGCTCTGGAAGACTTTCTGTGATCGATGATGATATTCTTCGGAACATTTTGGAATAAGATCTATTTTAGATTCATATACAAGCATGTAAATATGGGTACTACGTAAATTGACTGCTGAGAATAAACAGGATTTTGTAACCTTTTTATTGATTGAAAACTCATCTCTGTTTCAGACAATGAAAATAAACCATTTTTAGAATACGTTATAACTAGAAATAAAAAAGTGGATTACCATGAAAATGTAGTGAAGAAAATGGTATACTGCAAAGCTGGACAATTTACTCAATCAAGCTAAAAGAAACTATTATTTCTGAAAAATATCAACAACAACTGGACAATCTGAGCAATGAACTTAAAAAAAGCACCCAGCTATTGTCAATAGGAAATTATCTTACATCGTGACAATTCAAGGTCCCATATTTCTTTAGTAACCCAGGATAAAATAGCAAAACTTGGTTATGAAATTTTAAATCACCCAACATATTTCTTAGATATAGCTTTTTTAGATTACCAATTATTTTTGGCTCTACAAAAAGTTTTAAATAAAAAAAATAATGAAGATAGTGATGTGAAAAAGGCATTGGATGATTTTTATTTTCTAAAAACAAGTCATAAAAGAAATTTAAAAGCTTCCATCAGAATGGGAAAAAATTGTTGATAGTAATATAAAGTACACTGCTAATTAAATATTAATAAACAGAAAAAAAATATTTTTTTTCTTATAAAAAAGACAAAACTTTTTGATAGACTTAATACTTTACTGTTTCATTCAAGATATTTTATAAGGTAATCTAAATAAAAAATAAAATGTATTTTCTATTGATAAAAAATTAACATTAAACTAAATTAATCATAATTAAATATTGGATATAATATATGATTTTCATTTTAAATTAGTAAATATAAATATTTTATTTTTCAGATTATTAGATAACGATTTTTTTTAAAAAAAAATTGTATTCACTATTTCTATTGTATCAGTCAATTTCAGAAAATCGTTGAAAAGATGGTAGTAACAAAATGCATTTTAAAATAAATAATAAACAATTATCAAATTAATAAAGTGACTTGTCTGGAGTTTATAACAATGAAACAACTATAAGGTGGTCCAAATAAGACTGAAGGTTTTAGAAACATATTTGTTGATTTATAATCATTTATTGTTCTTTACTATCGTTCAGTCTCATTCGGATTACCTTATATAAAAAATTAGATTTAATTACATTTCTAAATCTATAAATCGTGATTTTAACATAAATCACCCCCTAAATGTTCACTCTATTCACTTAAAAGTTGATACACATTGCGATAACCTTACATTATCATCAGAGCAATGTTACAAATAATGAATACGAAACGATTTTATAAAATTTTAATATTCAGAAAATATGTTTTAAAAACGATCTTATTTAAGTACATGTATATTTAACAGTTATTTTTTATTTTAATTTTAGAAAAAACATCTCTTATTAAAATTGGAATTGATTTAATAACGAAATAACCCACTCAAAATATTAAATAAAAATTCTATTTTCTAATTCTCAGCTTTTATTAAATAAAAAACTGTTAAATATATTTATAAAAGTTTAAAAATATTATTAGTTATTTACTATTCAACCCCAGACTGTCCTAGAAAAAGGACTAACCTCACTACAGTACTAATACGAAATAATGCTTCAATAAACCTTACTACCGATACTGCCAAACCTTTGTTCGTAAAATAGTTTCTCTTGGTGTTTCAACCCGTAAATGCTTTAGTGAACTATAGTTACATGTATTCTAAGCTACTCATGTTTAGAACCGAATTCATTCAAGTCGCCTAGAGTTGTTTTTTTTAAAAAAAAATACTTGAACGTAATCGTTTCTATTTTCAAACTAGTACCACTCATTTATCGATTTCCGATAAGGGACTAATTTCAAAGCACTTGAAAGCGTGTATACTGGAAAATTGTATCAAATAACTTTCAGAAAAAATATTGAAAAGTTTCTCTTGGTTGAGCTTTTATTAAAGATAATTGATTTGTGATTTTATCGAATTTCAATCAATATTTTATTTTCATATTTGATTAAAAATAAGAATGATTGTCAAAAATATAACATCAAATAAATTTCGAAAATAACACAGAAATTTTATTTGTAATAATAACACAAAATTAATTTTACAATAAAACTATGAATAAATCAATTTTTAAAAATAAATTGTTCCTAAGACAATAAATTTTTTAAGAAATATTTTTTTATAAAATTTACATGATATTTTGAAGTAATATGCATTTAAAAACCAAAATAATGAAAATCTATACAGAATTTACAATATATGCTTTTAAAACTACTATACAATCATTGAAATATGTATATTAACTAAAATTAAAAAATAAGTGATTATTACACGTACATAAAAAATCTATGATTTTTAAAAAAATATTTATTGATTAAAATAATCAAATCGGTTCATTTCAAAAGTCATCAAAAAAAAGTTAATTAATTCGCAATAATCCACAATCATGAATTTTAATATATTTTCAGTTTCACACAAATGAATTAACAGTACTGTGATTAATAGGCAGTTCACAAAAAAAATCATTACCCCAAAACAACAATTTTTTTCAGTGTGGAATAATTATTTATTATTCACTATTTTTTTGCTTACATGGCATTTCAGTGATGACTATTTTCGAATTGAAAGCACATAATAAATGTTTTGTAATGTAATGTAAAATGTGACTTGTGATTTTTGTGTCAATAAAATATAGTTACAAAAATCGTTTAATTTTTCTATTAGATTTTTAATAGAATTGTTCATTTTTTAATAAATTTATAAATAAAGGAATTGAGTTGGATTTAAAAATATTGGATTTATTTTATATCAAATATTATAATTTTTTTTAAAGTGAATTTACTTTATATATATATATATATATATATATATATATATATATATATATATATATATATATATGTACATAAACAAGATTTGTGAACGAATCAAAAGAGATTATGTATTCATGACTTATTTCAAACATGAAACTATTCTCGCAGTTTTTGATTTAAATATTGTATTAAAGAATCGTTTGTCTCGAAAACGTTCCATAATCCTCGAGCTTACACGACAGCATGGTTCTTCGTAGTGTTTCGAATCTGCCTGAAGATTATATCGTGTTCAGTATGGATTCTATGTACAGGCGGTGGTAGGCGTTCGAAACGTACTAGAAAACTTATTCGTAAAATAGATGTGTAATAACACCAACCCTCATCAAATGGTATTGGTCCACGCGTGACATTTCGAACGTGCAACTATTTATGACAAAGCAAACACCTAGATTTTTTTTAAAAAAAAACACACATACACACTCGACTAAAAATGTGTTGTGTCATTTAAACTAAATGACAGATCAGGAGATATGAGTGAAATTATTGAACAATTCTTTTTCTCTTTCTCTCTCCCTCCCTCTTTATATATATATATATATATATATATATATATATATATATATATAATTTGATAAATAAAAATATACAGAATGACTCAACCCAATATATTGTACACGTTGTTTTTTTAAGCGTGATAGAACTTTTATATTAAATCCCTATCAAAAGTTATATCTAACCCAAAAAACATTCTTTGTTTATATATATATATATATATATATATATATATATATATATATATATAAACATGTGTGTATGTATATATAAAAAAATGATAAAGGTGGTTTTAGTTAGATAGAACTTTTGATAGGAATTCAATTTAAAGTTCTATCACGCTTAAAAAACACCTATATATTTAATACGTTAATAATTTTTTTAACTTGAGACTGAAATTGTTAACTAATTTCAATATTTTTTTTTTAATATATATAATTAAATATAGTAATTATTTTGTCAAATTTACATTATATATATAATTTTTAAAATCCTAATAGTTTATACAAATAATAATCGTAACAGTTATTAATGAAAATATTATTATAGTTATTAAGAGTGTTAGATAAAAATAGAAAACAATCTCAAACTGAGTCATAAAAATGGATTATCTTGAAAAAGTATGACTTTTTCGCTCAATGAATTTAATTTTTTAAAAAATATATAATTGTTGAATGAGTTGTAAGTAGGAAAAAATATTAAATAAAACCAAATCTGAAAGTGTATTAGGAGAGCAAAATTAAACTTATTATTGCAACAAAACCAAATTTAGAATATACTAATTAAATAAAAATAAATATTTTGCACATTTATTATTTCTTTTAAAATAATAAGAAATTTAATGAAATAAAAAAATCAACATTGGATAAAAATATATTAGATGAATAGGATTAGATTTTGCTGATAATTCAATTCAATTCAATTAATCGAAGATTAGAAAATGAACTGAATCAAATTTAGCATAGAACGAAAATAGAATTTGTGAAGTTCAATAAACCTCTATAAAATGAATTGAAACAAATTAAAAAAAATGTATATTTCTTATCGAAGAAAAATATGAATAATTAAAGAATTAACAATGCCATTTAAAATATGAATCATCAAAAAAACCTTATTTAAAAAATAATCAATTCATGTCAACTTCAAGATTGTTTTTTAAAAATAAATAAAAAAAATATTGCTAATGAAAACAGTCTTTTTATTTATATATATATATATATATATATATATATATTTATATATATATATATATATTGTTAATAAAGAATAAAAATAGTTTTTATTTTCCTTATATAAAACATGAAACATTTTCTTCATTAATAATGAACAATAATTAGTGCGTTATTTTTGAAATAAATTATTTTATTTACAATAAATAATATTTTTATCATGTTTTATATTAATTTTATATAAAATGATTAAAAACAGTCAAAATATTTACTTAAACGCAAAAATTAAGTAAAATAAAATTTATAAATACAACATATATTAATTTCATTAATTTAGATTAAAAAGTAATTATTTTTTTTAATAACAGGAAAAAATACTATGAGAAAAAAATTATTTGATGTACATCAACGTCAATACTTTCAATAAAGTCTATTGAATTATTAAGTGAAAAAAACAATTAACTATTAAAAGACTAATACATAAATTACTAAAATCAAATTTTGCCTCGAGATGATTTACAAAAGAAAAAAATAATTTATTCAAATAATAACCGTGACGGTAATTTTTAATTAAATCTTACATAACTGATTTTTTGTTCCATATTTTTAATAATTATAAATGGAAAACATATCATGTATTCAAATATATATATATATATATATATATATATATATATATATATATATATACATTAATAATTAAATTCGAATTAATAAAAACTTAGCTTAAATTTTAAAACATACTTATAATAAATATATATTTATATATTCGTAAATACATATATAAACACGTACACATATACTAAAAATGATAAAAGATAAGAAAAAATATTTAACAAAATTTAAATAAAATCGAAACACCAACTAGAAAAATTTGTGAAATAAGAGTCGTTATCTTCTAGTAGACACTTTTAACTCTCAGTTTTCATCTAAAACCTTTTTTTTAATAAAAGAAGAAAAATAGTATAATAGAAAAAAAACAGAATTTCCAGACATAAAAAAAATAAAAAGTTCGAAGTATAAATGGACGAGACATATTGCGAGGACACAACTAGTAGATAATAAAAATTACTAATTGCAAGTCAGATTTTTTTTAAAAAAAATAAAGGTTAGATAAATAGGTGTGAAACTAACACCAAAAAAATATTGTAAATTCGTATAAAGGCAATTAATTATTCGAGTAAAAAATAGAGAAGATTTTTATCCAGCACTATATATATATAAATTAAAAAAACTTTATTTGAATTTTCATTTTAAATCACATATATAAAAATATATAACATTTTTCATGGCACATATTTATTTGTAATTTTGTACAAAGAGCAATGATTTTTTTTATTTTATTTTCTTGTTAATATCGCTACAATATTCATAAAATATTATACTTGACACTAAATACCCACACTTGACAATTTCAGAACTATTCAAAGTTCAACCAAGAATATAATTCATAGTTTATAAAGTGTAATAAGGCAACTGTAATTATTGTTATTAATTGGGATGCAAGGATCAAGATTCTAGCATATATGCATATATGTACATTTATATACATTATATATATATATATATATATATATATATATATATATATATATGCAAATCTGTACTTGTGTAATGTTTATACCGTCAACGAGATACGAGTACGAATGCGCTTCATTACCACATTACTCCTCATTTAGAAAACCGGTCGCGAGTTTGTAGTATATTTGTTCATTTACACACCGTAGTGTTGTAACATTACGAGACACTAATCAATGTCTCGGTTAGTAAGGATCAAGGGGTGATGATTATAGAGGTCTAATCCTCCAAACTTCGAGTGTATTAAACAGATTAAGTTTTCTTTCCATTAAAAACACATGTACTTCATTTTCATACAATTATAAACATTATATTTTTGTCTATAGATCAACAATCTATTTAATAGTAAATTTAATTCACGAACACAGTCATTCGACAATAATTTCGTTTTAGATTGCGTAATATTTTATACAGAGATGTTGAACTTGTGACCTGTTATAAATTATATTGTATATGAACAGTTTTCGTAGACTATGTTTTATTTGAATATCTGTAAATGACAAATGTATAATTACATGCCTGGATGTTTAATAAATTCTCTTGGAGTTGATAGTGATATTTTTCATAGAGGAATAACCACCTCGCCTCTATAAGGTTTTATTAAAGCATTATTCACATTATTTATATATATATATATATATATATATATATATATTTATATTTGTACAGAAAAATATTAAGAAAACAGATATGGATGTTTATTTTCATTTCTGTAATCGTATTCTTATACTTAATTATTTTAACAATGAAACAGTGATATAAAAAATCTTCAGTAAAATACACATTGAAAAAAAGTAATAAAAAATTCGTACAAGACATAATGAAGATTTAATTAAAAAATATATTTTATAAGTCTACGATTTAAAAATGATAGAAATCTCATCAAAAAATGAACATTAAATAATATTTGAGCATTAGTTTTATGCTCAGTAATTATTTATAAATTATTTAGTACTTTAGATCATAATTAGTTATTCTGTTGAAAACTAAATAATTATTTTTTAATTATTTAATATTCAACAATAAATTACTATTGAGCAATTATTACATTAATATAAAATATTGTTCGAGCTACTGTACCAAATTATATAATTTTGAAATGTTATAACAGAATAAAATAATCTCTCTCAAAAGCAGTGTAATTATTACTAATTTCTAAAAAATAAATAATTTTATACTAAATATTTTACATTCAAATATAAATGTATAAAAATATGGAAAATACTGCACATCTAAAATCCTGCAATGTAATGTATTTCACTAGAAATTTCTGCTCAAATAACATTCTAGAATTTTCTGCTGCAATCGAGAAAGATCACAAGTCGTTTTTCCATGTCTTTGTTATTTTTCAAAAGGCAAATGCAGATATAAATCTATCTCAAGTTACTATGCAGCTGTATTTTCTTTTTTTATTGATTAACTTCTTTGATTTTTACATATTTTCATATATACATAACATAAATATTCAAAATTGGACAGTTCTTTCAACAGTAAAAAGAATGATGAAAAGAAATTATATTTGAAATATAAGTTTATTATTTAAAAAAATGTCATTTTTCATTCGATTTTGTTGTTTTTTTAAAAATACATCTTAAAATAGTTTTAAAAAATATTGATTTAATAACGTTGTCACTTAAAAATGTACTTTAATTTCACGAATAAAAAAAAATCATATTTATATAAATATAGGATAATCCAAATGTGACTCCTAGACTTTTGTTTTATTAAAAAGGAATAAAAAAA
Organism: Neoneuromus ignobilis; assembly: GCA_029203775.1. Classification (NCBI taxonomy): domain Eukaryota; kingdom Metazoa; phylum Arthropoda; class Insecta; order Megaloptera; family Corydalidae; genus Neoneuromus; species Neoneuromus ignobilis. Next base: position 65,948,772 of record CP092087.1, on the reverse strand, counting down.
ACTATACACATGTGTCTTTTTAATAAAACACAAACCTAAGCGTCACATTTAGATGACTCTATATGCATTCTTTAACACAATTAAAATAAGTAAAAATTTCATAATTTCAATAACATTTTTCTAAAAAAATATACAAAATTAAAAAATCTAAAAAATTTCTAAAATTAAAATTTTAAAGGCATTTTCCTCAAAACTTTATTTTTTAAACTAATGACACTAATATTTCGAGAACTGATTATTTTCAGACTTGATTTTTTACGAATCTTCAGTAAATATCTCTCTATTATTATTTCATATAATTAAGTACATTTAAAAAAAATATTAAAAAATTAAAAAATAGAATATTAAATCAATATAACATTTTCTAGTTCTTATATTTTATTAATTTTAATATTTAAATCTGTTTCCATGATGACATAACACCGTCATATAGATTTTTTCATTTTTAATTTCATATGATTTTTAATTGGAAGAAAAAATTTACATATCCCCTATATATTTCTCCATGTTATTAGTACCATATATGATAAAATACTCATATTTTTTATTTTTTTAATATATAAATAAAATAGAGTTTCAATTCTTGATTGCAAGAAAAAAATCACACTTAATTATTTTCCATGTTGTTATATATAAAATAATAATAAATATATATGAGTGTTAAATTCAAAAATGATAAATTTGAAATTTTTGAGATTTTTTTGTAAAAAATCACAAAAAACGACTTATATAGACTAGCACAAATTAGACTGGAAAATAGTAAGAATAATAAATGATAGTAAGCTAATAAATATATATTTAAATCTTTCAATCTCATTTGAATCATTCTGTAGAATATAATAACATCTAAATATATTAATATTCATTCAAAAATCAATATTGAAAAAAATATTAAATCGCAATTTATTTTTTGATATTCAATCGAATTATAATTTGCAATTTCTTCAATTAAAATCATTTTTCCGGAATATATACAAATATCCTCCATAACTCTGAACAACGTTAGACAGAATAATGACATTAAAATAAAGATAAGTACTAAAATAATACAAATAAAATTGTAAAATATTTTCTACATACAACAAAAAACCATTAGCTGAACAGAACGACCAGAATCGAAAAATTGTACACAAACATCAACTGAATATAACCGATCATGTTGTTCTTCATAATACATCGATTCATATATGAACATACGTTTCTGAAGAATATTTATTACCTTATTTATTGAAAACGCCCTCTTAATATTAATACGGCTCTTAGCAATTCATGAAAAACGGAGATAGGCGAAAGCGACCAGTGGTGTACGGCTTGCTTCTGACGATAAGTTCGGAATTTACACGGTTGACCGATCAATTTGAATGAGGTTTTTCGCGATTTTCATATTTTCTCCGCAAATATGTTTTGAGAATTCGGAAACGTAAGATAAATCTTATCAAATATATTATACGATTACAATACTCATATATATATAAAGACATAAAAAATAGTTTTTTAAATCATTCCTCATTTACAATTCAGCTATATTCCCTATTCAAAACAAGCACAGTTCCAAACATAAATCAATACAATACCTAGTGAACAATGAACATTTTTCAAATTGAAATAATTCTATATTTACAATCGAAAAAACTGTATTAAAAACCCTGCAACTACAATAAGTTAATTGTCATTTTTCATCAATTACAACATTTCATTTTGTTTCCATCAGATCGAAAATATACTTCGAACGATTGTACAATAACAACTGGCAAAAAAACTAAAAAAACCCTATAAACTACATCGAATCGCCTGGAGATATCGTAACATCAATATTGGAACATAGATGAATTTTTTAAAAAAAGGATTATATAGGTTAATTGACGTCTCGATAATGCACGTGTGTGGGTAAATAAATGTTCAGTTATTGTATATTTTAATTTTAAATCGAATTCGATCGAATAAAGTAGAATTTGCTATTCAACTGAGTACCCACTACCTATATAGGTACTAGCAGCAATCTATTTGATAGTTTTGTAATGGATATGCTGTGTTTATCGACGTATTGATAACGGATGTATTGGGGTCAAAAGGTGTAATATTAATTTCTAAATATCTTATTTCGTTACGTAACAGTTTCATAGTTATCTATACGTTTTTTTTTTTTTTGTTAATTTAATGATTATACGTTTCAGAGTTACCAATGTAGTCCTTATTGTGTATCTAATAATAGTGTTCACTTTCAACCATTAGTAATTGAAGAAACCTTACATTTTTTTCTTTCGATGTGTAGATAGGGTTCAAATATATATATTTATAGACTTTTTTATTTTATATATATATATATATATATATATATATATATAGGATATTTTTAAGTATGATAGAATTTAAATTGAAATCAATTTAAAGTTCTATCACGCTTAGAAAAAAACATCATATATATATATATATATATATATATATATATATATATATATATATTTACATATGTGTGTGTATATATATAAAGGTATAAGGAGTGTTTTTAGGTTAGACAGAACTTTCGATAGGGATTCAATTTAAAATTCTATCACGCTTAAAATACACTCTATATTAAAATCAATAACATAATATTAATTATTTGCAATATCTTTAAATAACTCCTAATAAAAATAAAAATTCATCTCAAAATTTATATCAATAAAAAATCAAAAATAACAGAAAGTGGTAAATTAGTTTATTTGAAAAGAACCGTCGACAAAATTTCTGAATGAAAATTTATGTATAAATAATTATTGATCACTTATTTCTTTAACACATAAAATATTATTCTCTTACAACCATAATACTCAGCTGTATAATATTAGAATATTATACCATCGAATAAAAAAATCGTTCACAAATGTAATAAAATTATTATTTATTACTAAAAATGAAATAATGTAATAATACTAAATACTTTGCAACAAATATCAATGTGTCAATTTGTAAATAATAGTACACATTACGAGTATATAATTTTGGTCTGTAATGTATTTTACTAGAATTTTCTACTAAAATAATATTCCAGAATTTTTTACTAATCAATGCAATCGAAAAAAGTCACTAGTCATTTTTTCATATCTACATTATTTTTTTAAAAAAATCTAATAAATATTCAGATCAAAAATATTATTTAATTCTGATCAAGAAAAAACCGCCCAACTGTAGAACACTCCTATATTTTAAAACATTCTTCTCTTGTATACAAACGCTGTGATTGATTTTTTAACCCTCTATTATTATTCAAAACATGGCCATGAATGATTGTCTATTTCAACATATCTATAAGAAAAATATTTCACTATATAGATATAATACGTTTTAATAATAGATAAAAGATATAGATAAAATAACTGAATAATATCTGAAAATAATCTTTTGCTAATATGCATCTTATAAAATTAGCTCTTATATCAAAAATCACAGCTGGTCAGACCCATAGTAACTTATAAAGCAAAATCAAGAGCCATATTGATTTTTGATGAGATTTTTTTGAAAGAATTTGAGTAGAAAGAAAATAAGAATTTACTCTCCGGTGAAAAAAAATAAAAATTAAGGATACGAAAAAAAAACTTCAGAAAATTACACAAAATGAAGATATAGGAAATCCGAGAAATTAATAAAACTGTTTTGGTTGGGGCACGCAGTGAAATATCAAAAAGGAAATATAATAGATTTTAATTATAGATAAAAATAAATTAAAAAATAAATAATGACTGGAAATATAGTCTATTTTGTTAATATAAAACTCTTGAAATCACCCCTTCTGTCAAGATATACAATTGGTCAGACCCGTACTGACTTATGAAGCAAAAGCATGGATCATCGTGACAATCGATGAGTATACTTTACTTGTATTTAAGCAAAAGAGAATAAAAAAGATTTATTGTTAATGAGAATAGAGAAAAATGGAGAATACGACAAAAAAAACTGCAAAAAATTATACAAAATGAAGATATAAGAAATTCGTAGAGGTAAAAAAACTATTTTGATTGAGGACTGTAACAGAATTTTAAAATGATCTTATATGAAAAAAATGAGAAAAAAACGAAAGCGTGGAAAACCTAACAAGAAACTAAAAAATGGCAATAAGACATGCAAAAATATCTAAGGGATATGCAAGTTGGAATATCGTAAAAGAAAGCGTTCGGTAGAGAAAAATAGGGAAAATTGTGAGAAGTGAAAATTCATATCTAGCTGTAAAGTTAGGAAGAAAAAATATTTATAATTTAATAAAATCTCTATTCTAAAAAAAAAACGAAAATTGTAAGGCAATAAATATTTTAATTCTTTGAATATTTAAAAAATATCAATTTTAATTTTTTAAATTTCACAAATATATAATATATATATATATATATATATATATATATATATATATATATTCGATATAAAAGACAGAAATATTTATACTGCATCTAAAGACTTACTAAAAAAATGGTAAAAGTTATATAAACTCTATATTTCTAAGGCATTCGATATACTAATTGATTTTTTATTCTAAATAGATAAATATTATATATATATATATATATATATATATATATATATATATATATATATACACTCAACAAAATTTAAATATCACTATTTAAATATTTCTTTGACAAAACTTATTCATTGTTGATAGGACATTTACATTTTCCATCTGCACGATTTTTCTAAGCAAATTTTTATCCATTTCGATTGATAAAATCACATGAAATTTATAATAAATCTAACTAAATATATTTGTAACCTTAACCTTTACCTTATTAATAAACGTCTTTTTTATAAATCTCTACATACGAAAAAAAATTATCTTGAAAATGATGTACGCAACAAAGCACTTTTTTAATAGTATTTGAAATATGATCATTAAAATAGTACTTAATTTCGTCAAATTAAACATTTTTAATTTGAATATGATTAATGATTTTTGATTGTAACACTGACAGTTTTAAATATTTCATACGATTCGATGATTCTGACTATATGAATGGAAAAATTATGAGATTATTTGGAAATCGAGTTGCAGTTTTTAGTAATTGACACGTTTTATAATATCAGGTATATACAGAAAAATAAGCAGATATATTTTCGACTTCGTTACTTCGTTAACAAAAGGAAAATAATAGAAAATTTAAATTTAAGAAAATATAATATTAACAATTTTAAATATTAAATGAATTAATCTCTCACTTTCCAATAAAAAGACATCTCAATAATATTGTAGTAATAAATTTTGTTAAAAATAACAACAAACACATATTTAATTTTAATAAATAATTTAAGGTCAATTTGAGATAAAAAAAATAATACAACATTTAATAAAAAATAAATACAGTAATTAAAATAATGACAAAATTTATGATTTTTATAATAAAGAGCAAATTCATTTTCTTCGATAATTATTTCAATTTCAATTCATGATAGAAAATAATTGACATTTGAATCAAATTTCATTTTCTTTAAAAAAATACTAAACTTAAAACGATTCCATTTTTCACACAACACGCCTTAATAATAGCTAGTTTAAGTTTCTCGTAGCAACCCCTATATTTTCATTCCACTGCTGACAAATGCGAGCTGTTTATTTTTTACTACTTTACAGACTACAGATACTCATCCCTACACATTTACATCCACACCCTACAAACTGAAATATCTTTATTACAGATCAGTAAATTTTATAATAAACTTGTTAGTTTAATAAAAATTTATGTATTGAATTAGACATAATTTTTTGTTAAATGCACTGCTTTTAAAATGAAGTACACTTCATATTATCTCTTAATAATCGGTTTAGAATGGTTTTATTATCATTTACAAGTCCAAAAAAAATTATTTTATAAGCATTTAACCATAGGAAATTGGTTTAAAAATATTAAAGTAATATTACACAGTGCTATTTATTTAATTTGAATAATATGTATTATACTAAAAATCTTATATATATATATATATATATATATATATAATGTTAAAATTTTCATATTTAAAAATATTTTTATTGACATTTTAACTTATTAAATCGTTTTTAAGTATAAATACACTCCTAGTAATTATTTCTATTTAATATTGAACTCAAATATTATTTTATTCATTTAGATATCATATATAAATATTATAATTTAGAAACTGTAAACTACGTTAAAAAAATATTCACATTATCTCTTAAAAAATCACACTACCATTTACACATATAAAAAATATTCACTAGTATTTAATCTTATAAAAACATCCGAAAATTTTAAAAATCAATGTAATTTTTCATATTTCAATTATTGTTTTGAGCAATCATTATTTTGTAAAAATCAAATATACACATATTTTATATTAAATTTTTTTTAAAAAAATCTAATAAAGCTATTTCTTAATTTTATGTAATTAATATGTTCCCACAAATAATTTGATGATGAATTTCGAAAATGATTATAGTATTAGACACTTGAAATATTTTTTATTTATAATAATATTTTATAAGTAAAAACACACAATTATTCAATTTAAATATATATTAAATTCTATCTCAATATATTTTAAATTCCATATTTATTTATAAAATATATATTTACACTCGATTCTACATTTGAAATCATTGTTGAAGCTCTAAATTTTAAAAAAATCACAAAAATCGAAATTTTAGTCTCGCGCCCGACGTAAATTTGCAATTTAAAGTCAATTTTAAATCACATACACAATATATTTAATAAAATAAGCTGTGCACTTTTCAAATTTAATTTTAGGGGATAAAAATCTATATTACAAACATACTGATATTTAATTCCTCAAATATTTACCATACCATATTTTTTTGTTTGTTTCATTCATTTTCAGTGATTTTTTTAAACTATTTTTTTTAACAAAAGGGTATATATATATATATTTATTTATATATAATTTCTTCATAGCCCATATTTTAATTTAGAAAAAAAATTAAATATATTATTTAGAACTCTATTTGTAAGAGTATAAATGATTTTTTAATTTAATTGCTTAATATATATATATATATATATATATATATATATATATATATATATATATTATATTTTAATTTAAACACTGTTTATTAATTTTAAAAAATATATTTTGAGAATAAATAAATAAAAAATATGAATATTACTTTGATTTAATTTAAATGCTCAATATTAGTTTCAGAAAAATCATTAATAAAAAATATGTCTATAAAAAACATGAATATATTTTTGATTACGTACTTTACTTTTATTATAGAAATAAATATAGCAATGATAAATAAATCTATAAAATTCCGGAAAAATATTTCGATTTAGTGTACAATACTACTTTTATAAAAAAATAATAATTACAGATATAAAACAAAAAAAGTCACAAATGGTATTCTCATTTAAATTTCCTTTAATTTTTTTAAAATAATGAACTAAATTTATTAATAAAAAATATAAACGTACTTGCAAGTAACATTACAAACCTATTATATCAATGAAATATAATAAATCTTTTCAATCAATGAAACATGTGTATATAAATGTTTATAAAAGGTGTAAATAATATAATTAATAAAAAAAAATGTAAAAAAATCCAATATATAATTAAAAAATATATCTATCCGCGACGCGCCGTAGTCGTGAATATTATTTTAATTTACGTACTTAATTCTTCGTTTAAGTAAAAAATAATCAATCAATAAAAATAACATCAATTAAAATATAAATTAAATATATACATAAATTATAAATGAACATATGAATTTCAATTAATGTAATAATTAAACAACTCCACGCAAAAAATAATTTAAAAAAAGTTACATTCAGATTTGTTGTACTTGAATTATCTAAATTCACATTCAATATTAATTTTTACAATTTTATACTATCTATAAAAATCTAGCACATAAAAAAATATATGAAAAAAAATCACAACTATGAAAAATATTTATATTTTAAGAATTTTCTATCGAATATATTCGCGCGATTTTTAAATACTGCAACGAATTTCGTTTATCTGCTTCGAATCTTTAATATAGATAGCTTTTTCAATCGTTAAACGAGATGATTCATCTGAATATTTCAATTTTTTACTACATATAAATATACATATATACATTATATATATATATATATATATATATATATATATGTGTGTGTGTGTGTGTGTGTGTGTGTGTGTGTGTGTATGCATGTATGTATACAAAACAATGGTGTTAAATTTTAAACAAGTATTTGTCTAAAAAGCTTTAAAATGATATAGTAAAACCGTGAAAGAATTACGATTTTTTTACCTCGTGAGAGGTGAAATAGTTTCACAATAAAATAAAACGTGTATAAATATACATTTTATATATATATATATATATATATATATATATATATATATATATAAATGAAAAAAAAATGTCATAAGAAAACTAAGATCTCGTTCATCCACCCATTTATATCGACATTGAAGAAACTACAATCACCGGGTCAACGTGTATGTACGCGTGCACGAGGGTAGCAAAATATATAGAGAATGTGAGCGGGGGTTGGTTACATACGCGCCACCGTAAAATCAATAACCCTGGCAGGAGAGAGACTGTGCGTACCTATGCTCTTCAACAGACACACCATACACCAGTTTTAGATGCTGTGTTTCGTTCGACACGATCGACTCAATTGTTGTGTATTGTTGTCGATGTCGTCGAAACGTCGGATCTCGTCCGAAGACAACTTGACAAAATGGTTATATGTAACGACGTGCGATCACTTTCGATACACACTGCACTGCACTGTCACTATGTTTTAAATTAAAAATATCCACGAGACGACTCACACATGCAATATCCCACACAGAACACTACTCGCGATGCGTGACCAACGCAGACTGCCGCTAGGCGGCTCTCGACGCGAACCTATTGACGCGCTTCTTCACGAGCCAACAGTGGTGGTGGAAGAATCGACCATCTCCGGGATAGTTCGACAGTATCACGAACGTAGCCGCCCTGCACTTGTTTACATTTGTTTACATCCACCGTAATGGCGGCTTTTCAATTAGAAAAAAGCTCACATTTCACATTGATCGGTCGACGAATATGCCGAAAACAACAAACACGAACGATCAATGGAACAGATTTATCTTTCACACGAAACGACAGACACAACAGTAAGTAAAATGATCAATAATATTCAGACTGAAAGCTTTCCTGAAACATCTATTTATTTCTTAAACTTTTTTTTAAATATTCATTCATAGCCAAATCACGTTTTTCTAAACGATTTTTCTCTATAAATATCTACAAAACATTTCAAAAAGTATTTTTTTCACATACAACGTAACGATTACCAAAAGCTCAGTCGTTATAGTAACTATTTACATGGCGATTCGTTTCAGTGTAATGAAAATACAACTCTATACATCTAAGAAACTATTATAAAAATGCAAGATTCAACTTCGAATACCGAAATTAAAAAAGTCGTCCCGCTCCCGCCAGAATATCAAAATGAATTGAAACGTTCGGACGTCAGTATTTATCCAAGTTATACGAAATTGAAGACACCCTAGTAAGTATTTTTTCGAAAACGTATATTTGTTTCATGCTACAACGTCATTTTAATTCATAAATTCTCAACGACATTCATTTATGTTTACTCGATTTTTGTTCAATATTAAATTATATATTTTTCGTTATAACGAAAATGATTTAAAAATACTGTGACCTAAATACAAGTTGTTTTTCCCAAAAATTACTTTTAAGTGACAATTATATTTTATATTCGGCTGTAAAAATTAATACGCGGTTGCCATAGTAGCGTAGTAAATGGCGACGTCTTGCAGTATAAGACAGGGCGCGTTCACCCCAGACATGCTTTCAGTACAATGGTTCAATATCCAATCGTAGTTTCGCTAAATAACTAAAAAATATATATGTAGAGGAAACTTTTACATTCACATAAACACACACACTTATATATATGTATATATATATATATATATATATATATATATATATATATATATATTTATAACTAGTTGCTTTTTGCTTTTATTAATATTTTTGTAGTTTCGTGATCATATTAAAAAAACGCTGTAATTTATTATAACATAGTGTTTTTCATTATATATATATATATATATATATATATATATATATATATATATATGAATATGTATATAAAATATAATGTGTGTATATATACATTTTATATTATGTATTTATCTGCATCTTCTAGAGAATATTATTAATAACACTGTAGTTTCGCAGTAAACGCCTGAACATATACATACATATGAGTTTTCATACTTATATACATATATTCAAATATATGTTTCATGTTCATAAACATAATGCCTTTTATCTTATTTATTAAAAATGAAAAGAAAAGGGAAAAACCGTACAAACAATTATTCATAATTGGAGTTTATTGTTTGTTCTATATGACTTTTTAGAATAGTTATTTCAAACGTTTTGTGAAATGATATTAGCTCGTAGTTTATGGACGTGCTAAATAGTTTAATTCAATATTTATTTTATAAGTTTAAATTTATATCCGGTTAGGAGTAGTCGTACAACTGTGCATTAAGACTGTATTATTTTAATATGATAATGTAAATACTGAACATATCACATTATAAACATACATACATACATACATACATACATACATACATACATACATACATACATACATACATACATACATATATATATATATATATATATATATATATAAAAAATTTAGTACATATAATATGGCAATTTTCTAATAAAATTTTAAACAAGTATATTTTTTTTAATCAAAATAAACACTATCGGGCACAATACATTTCTCCCAAGAGACACAAGTTTACTTATTCCAATTTTGTAGAAATTTGAATTTTTTAGTCAAGAATTCCTCAAAAATTCTTTTGATTGCTCTTTAATTGTTGTATTTTTCACTGCTAAAAAAATATCGACATATTTAAAAAAATTATAATTTCTCAACAAGAGATCTAAGAACCATTAAAAATAAGGTAGAATCTCATACTGCAATTTTCAAATTATTATTTCTAAAATATATGGTCAAAAGTAGTCATGAAACAATATAAATCCATATTTGTTGACCAATTCAAATTGCCTAATGTGTAATTACTGATACATTTCCTCCAACTGGGAACTGTATTTCTTGGAATTATTAATTGCATCATGTTTCAAAAATTAATATTGAATAATACCAATTGCAAAACTTCCAATCGGTCAATATTGTCTTCCTCGAATAAAAAAGCTCGATTTTGACATATGTTTCAGAATTTCGCTAGAATCCAACTATTGAGTTAATTAACAACGATTATTATATAGAATCCATTTTCCATCACATATCACGATCTGTTCAAAAACTGTTCACGTCTATTCCGAATGAGTACAGAACTAGAAACTTCCAGTCGATGCTTTATGTTTCTTTCAGTAAATTCATAAGGAATCCATTTTTCCAGTTTCTTGGATTTTTCAAGTACTTGCAAATGACGAGAAACTGTGAATTAGTACACATCTAGTTTTTCTAAAATATTTCTTATAGATTGCCAAAAGTTGGAGTTCGCTAGTGTACCCAATTGTTACATATTGTTACAGTTGGCTAATTCTGGGTATCAGCGAAAACTCAATTCCAGAGTTCATATCTACTGACTGAAATTTTTTGAACTATTGCTATGTGGTTCATTTACTTACTATTAGCTCCAAATTCTTTTTTGACATTCTTGATTACCTTCACTGCGTTATGTCCAAATTTAAACTCGTGAAAAAAATTATGAATTTTTATTCGATTTATATATTTTTTAAATTTTTTTTTACTGTCCGCTTATATTTAAATCTGGGATAGAAATAATTTATTCAGATTTCATAATTCTGTGCATTGATACTGCAATATCAAACACAACCCCAATGTGCTATAGGTGATTTTTATTATAAAAATCAGAACCAACTTCTCTACATCCAATAATCTACCATTTTATATGTAGCAATTCAACATATATATATATATATATATATATATATATATATATATATATATATATATAAATTCGAAATAATCAATTCGATACCTTAACGTTTTTTTTAAAAAAAAATAGGGGATGATATCTACTCAAATTAAAAACACATTAATGATAGTGGATTTTTTTTACCTTTAAAAAAGTCTTAAAGAACGAAACTAAAGCTCAGCAAAAGTCTTCGTAAGACATAAGAGAAGGGATATTAAATTAATGAATGGATGGATTGATTGATTGTTTGAAGGGTCTTAGGGCGCGGCTGTATCTTGAAACATTAGCGTGTAGAGGTAAATGGAGTGAAAGAAGGTAAAGTGGGGAATGTAGTGAATGAAGATATGAAAAGAACATTTACGATAAATAGAAGACTGACTCATGAGGATTATTATAGACTGCGTAGTATTAATTCAATAAAGATTTCCGAAAGAAGGGTTGGTGGAAGTTGGAAATTTTAAAGGAAAAAATAGTATCGGTTAACTTATTTAATCTGTACTGATTTGATTTTTACTAGTTATGATTTGAGATGGATTAAATATCTACATGTATCATATTTTTATATTTCTTGTTTAAATGTTAGAGTAACACTTTATTTTTTAAATTTTCCCCAGTATACTATTATGATTCAGATTTTTTACACCACATTTTTCAAATATTATTTTCGGTAGTGCAAAAAGATGTACAAATTCGAGATCATTGGGTCATTGTCTAAGTTTATTTTACGCAATTTAATTTTGGAAATTTCGAGTTAACCATTAGATAAAATCTATATGCTAATCTAACCATCAGCTATCTGGAAAACTCACTAACCGGGACCTCACAAACCCAACAAAGCCGGATTTATGATGGTTGATTGTATATATTAAATCTACCAGAAAGTTCTGTCCGATAATATTATCTTAAGTTTCAAAGATGAGTCATTCTACAGAAATGGAATTCACAAATTACCATCCCGTTGGGAAGAAGTCATTAGTAATGAAGGAAAGATTATATTGTTCAGTAAATATTAATAAATGTACTAAAAATGTATTATTTTTTTTAATTCAAAAACAGACAGAACTTTCCGGTTAACCTAATATTTCGATTCCATCATTTTTTTAACTATGATGTGTAATTCTATTTCTATTTATTTGTCACATTTTTAAGCTTTTTACTTAATTGTTATTTTTTAATATATTTTTTTTGAAATATGAGAAGTATATATGATATAAATTTTTCTATATTTTTTCCATACTGTATTTTTTAAATTGTATTTTATTTGCTTGATAACAAGATAAAAATTGATATATTTTTTTATAAGAAATTAATAATTTTTGAGGAAAAAATATATTTTTATACAGTAAAACAATTATCGAAATAAATAATAAAACATTAAGAAAATTCTTAATCAACCTAAATTCTTTTATTAAATTATTTTTATTTCATTTAATTTTTTATTTGAGTATTGCTGGTTTGATGCAATCAATCATTTCTTAGAAAAATAATTATCTTCATTTAATAAATAAAATTGTACTTAAAAATATTGTTTTATTTTCTATTATTTTTAAAAAAGTATACCACATCTCTTTAATTTTCCAGTACAGTGATATGCCGTCAAAGATACGACGCCGAAACGAACAAGATGAAAAACCAACTGCTGAACGAGTTACACGTGTTCGAAAAAATGCAATCAAACGCGATGGACGGTGTTCGAATCCACCGGATCTTCGTACGTGGTATACTCGGCACAATTCCCGTCCAATACCCTGTTCCCAAAATGTCTAGCAAAGAGAAAAGACGTCTCGAACAAATACTTTCGTCATGAACGACCGACTCGATTGAATTATTAATTACAAATCAATAACAAAACACTATTCGACAACGATTTGTCAAATTGTACGTCTGTATATTGCGTTTCAAATAAAATGTTCAAGAATGCGTATCAGAGTGGTTTTTTGTCAATTTTGTACAGTGTTGGAAGTCAACCGTTGGCCATCTGGGACAGAACTGTAAAGTATTTATTCATATGTCTGTGTTTATATTTACAAACCCCCGTGCACATACACATACACACACACATACTTATATATATATATATATATATATATATATATATTTATATATATACGTGTAAATGTTTATTTATATGTGCTGTAGAATTTAATCTGCGCACGACACGAGCGTCCATCTATCCTCACAGCCTTTCATTAATAATGAGCGTTTTTTTTATTTATTCTCATACGTTGAAAGGGTTGACATATCTATATCACGAGCATAGTTGTTTTTCACGCAGTTTTGTCTGGCAATTCAATTTACATCGAATAGTAAATAACTTTAATAACTACAACTGATTTCGATTACCATTTTGTGATTTCTGACTGAATATTACTGAGAAATAATTATTTTCTAAATATATAGGTTTTCCAATAAGAATGTCAGAATTTTTACAGCTTGTGGCAGCTTTATTTGATTTTTTAAAGCTCATTTTGACATTTAAACTCAGTAAAATTTGGAAAATTATCATAAAATGGATAACTCTTCAACAACGCTGAGAAATTATAAAAACTTATTATAAAAATCAATGTTCGATTCGTAAAACTTATCGTGCACTTCGTGAAACTTAAAGTCGATGCAAACATCCAAGTGAATATGAACATTTTTGAATTGTTGAAAAATTTGAAAACAATTTTATTCTACTAAATACAGCAGTGTCTATAAGGCTAAGAATTGCAAGAAGTACGGCCAATAAGTGAAACTTTCAAAATGAAGCTGGAGATCACGTTACAATAAATAAAATCAATTACCAAACCATGATTAATAATTTTTTCCAAAAATGATTAAAAATAGTTTACACGGTATATGGTTTCAACAAAACGATGCTACGTGCCATACATCTACCGAAATAATAGACTAATTGAAACAAAAGTTTAATGAGTCCATTATTTCACGAAATGTATTCATTAATTATCCACCAAAATCATGTGATCTAACTCCATTGTATTATTTTCTGTGGGGTTATGTGAAATCATTAGATTATGCTGATAAACCACAAAAAACAGAAGCAATAAAAATAAACATTGAACGTGTAATTCGTGAAATTGGGCCACAATTATATGAAAGAGTGACTGAAAATTGGATTAAACGAATGAACTATGTCAAGCGAAGTCGTGGTGTTCATATGAGTGAAATTATGTTTCATCATTAATGGCATAGAATATACTTAAAAATAAAAATAACTAATTAATTAAATACTTGATGTTTTATTTCCATTTAAGTTTCTGAAGCACTTATTGGAAAACTCTACATAATTTAAAATGTATAAATACATTTGTTCTATTAATGTTTGAAATGTTATTACAAAACCAAAATAAATTAGATAATAAAAGCGAATATTTATTTAAATAATTTAGTTATTCTTAATTTAAAATTTTATACAAAAAAATTCAGCTGAGATCCTATCTTTTAAAAGATTTTAACCTTTAGTTCCTGTTTACAAAAGTCAGTCTTAATTGGACCACCCTAAATAATTTTTTTCGGAAAATTTAAAAATAAAAGGACAAGCATTCCATCTACACTCTTGCTAAGATTTTTTTACTTTCTTAAAAAAAATTCGTCCATATTTTAATATGTTTAGTTTTATGTTGCCCTAATTACGACTTCTAAACGTTTTAGCATACTAATGTTCTTAGATAATCTAATAGTACACTTTTTAATTTTTTTAGATTTTAAACAAAGTTTTTCGTTATTCTTTATTTTATGCTTGTTACTTTTTTATCGAAATAAACCTATAATAGAATTCAGATTCACTCTACTCTGATCATTCCAGTAATTCAATATGTTCATTTTTAGGTATTGCTTTGTAATTCTAGATGTCATTTTAAATAAAGTTCTTCCTACTCTTTATCTCGTACCTGTTAATTCTCGAGTCCAAATAACTCTATAAACACTCAATAAGAGTCCCGATTCGAGCTATACGCTGACCATTCCAGTATTTTAATATGTTTTCCCAAACTGTATATCCAAATTAAATTTATCGAAGTGCGAAATGTATTTACTATATAAATATTATTTTCATAATGAATTAATAAAAATGTTATTATAAATTTCAAAGAATTATTTATTTATTTATTCCTAATATACATTTTTATAAAAAAATCATTACCTCTAATTCTAAGTTTTCTTTTTTTTCAAAGAAAACTAAATTAATTTAGTCATTATCTTATATTAACTATAAAAATATGTTGAGTTCTTTTCTAAGTTCTTTTTTTCATTATAATTCATAACCATTTTATAATAGTACACAGTCTGTGACAAAAAATCTGAATGATCTAATTACCTATTCAAAGAGAAACTATCATTCATAAAAAGTTTTTCTTTAAAAGAACTTCAAACAATATAACAATTGTTCAAAGTAAAAGAATTGGATGGAATTAGTTTTCTCATACTGAATTTTTAAAGGATATCATTGAAACTATTGTTTCAACACTTTGCCTGTTCACTTTTGTAAGAAAGTGTCGAATGGATTTATTTACATTAAATAGTTTAATAATCACTTACTGTTCACTTTTTCTACTAATACATATTTTGTTAATCTAATGCTGTATGCATTTTAATGTCAATATTCAAGTTATAGCGATTTAGAAATTTCGGAAAAGTATTATAAATTTTTTTTTTAATAAAAAACATTGTACTTCTATTTCATACAGCATTTTTAAACTAAGTTTAAATATAACGAGAACTTGGTAGAGGCTTTTGGCCTTAGTCGAATTTTAATTACATCTAAACTAATATTAACTCCTTCTATATTTAGCTTTAAAAGTAACCAATATGAGAATAAAAAATCCACAATATAATTTTTTCACAAATAAATCTTCAACGCAATAAATTTTATAAAAATATTTAAAAATAACTTCTTTTTTATTTTATTTGCTGATTCACATTTCAACAGTCATGCAATCAATGTCAAAGTTGAATTTGCAAAATTTAATTTTCTAATGCAAAAGTTTAACGATAATAGGCGCTTAAATAATGAAGGGAATATGCAAATAAGAGGTTATTAAACACTTTTTGAAAATATTGTATGAACTGAGGCGAATAATTCATGTAAATTAAAAATAAATTACTATTTACACAAAATAAATTCATTTAAGAATGTTTTCTTAAACTTTAATTCAATAATGTTCTTTAAAATTGATTATTTTTAGCTGGATTTAAAATCTCAAAATCGAAATTTTTCATATATAATCAAGAAAGTTCTGTCATATTTTGCATGTATCATAATTTCAATAATTATTTATGCATCATAAGATTTCTTATATCGGAGACATTCACTAAGTGACAAAGTATACACCTTATTTCATTTATGTAGTGAATATATCGATGTGTTCACTTTAATTTAAAATATAATTTCAACCCTTCAAAATATCTGAAAATAATATAATCTCTAAATTTTTACCCAATGAATTTAAACTCGATTTAAAAATTGATGAAATTGCAAGAAAAAATTGTAACGGACTTAGAGAAGAAGTAGTTACATCAACAAAAATCCAGAGATGGATATAAAAAAAATACTTCGTGGGATGAATCATTAAAAGATGAAATCAGCTCAGACAGATCATCGAATCTAAATATAGGCATACTATAAACAATGATTAGAATAGATTCGAATTTAACATGTCAATAGCTTGCTGAGTAATTCAAAGTAAATAACGAAACAAAATAAAATATCATTTGGGTAAAATATGAAAGAAGAGGAAGTTAAGTAAATGGGTACCGCACATTTTAGTTTGTGCATTTCTTATTTCACGGTTAAAATCTAAAAATTTTTTGGATCATATTAGGTCATCCAAATGTAATGTCTAGATTTGTGTTTTATTAAAAAGAAAAAAAGAAACTATACACATGTTTCTTTTTAATAAAACACATCTATGTGTCACATTTGGATGACCTTACATTTTTATCTATAATGAAAAATAGATTCTTTATTCCAAATATAAATACAATTATCACTAGTTACCATAAAATAAACCTTTATCACAAAAAACACCCAAAGAAAACTGACCTCAAAAAATCTTTTATTTGTTTGGTGGACTTTAAGAGGAATTATTCATATAAGTAACTACAAATTGATCAAATCCCATAGCAAATATTTACAGTGAACAATGGGTGCAAAAATTGCATAACGTATTACAACAAAAACAACTAACGCTAGTAAATTTTCAAAAAGTTTAATTTTTGCAAAATAACACTTGGCCACATGTTGTAGTAATAACAGGAAAAAAAATAATGAATTTAGGATAGAAAATTCTCCCTCGCTCCCCATATCCCACATCTGATATTCACTCATTTTTCCCTAGATATCCATATACAAATTAAAGAATTTAATAATAAAATGAAATTAAGAGCAAGTTTCTTAATTTTTTGAAAATGAAAATTCTAAATTTTATAAAACTGGAATTTATAAAAGATAATTCAATGTAAAAAATGAATATTTTGTCGAATAAAGTTATTTTAAATAAAAAATACAAACATTTTTATTTTAATCTCAAAACCTACAGAACTTTCTTGGTTATCTAATATTTATTATCATTATTATTTTAAAAAAAATCGATGCAATTTTTATGCTTCGTGACTCATGTAGTAAAAAAAATATTATTCTATATTTGACAATCAATATTTCGATAATTTCATGACTAATCATTTATTCCACAACTAAAAATAAAACATATTCATTTTCAATATATTTTACTCACCCATGTACTCAAAAATATTTGGAATTTACTCCAAATAACAGCTTTTAAAAATATTTTTGCTTCCTAAAAATCGTAAGAGAAAACCAAAACTAATTGTACAAAGCTAAATTTATTAATACAGTTATTTTAATTATATACATTGTAACTTTATACAATAGTTATGTTTTTATATTTACATATATATATATATATATATTATATAAACTCGCCAGACACTATAACTAATTACCTAATTCTATTTCAGCCAGATGACAATTATTTTAATTGTGCTGTTTTTAATCACTTAATGTTTCAAATTATGTTTTATTTAAACTAATATTCATTTCGCTTCGCACTTGACTATGTGAATTTCTTTTAGAATGACTGCATTTTGTAAATGGTGTATTTGAACATAAGACAATTATTTCATTAAGCAGACTTACGGAAATGATATGTTTAGAAGTACAAGTAGACTCATTGCTGAACAAATATAATCTCTTTTAGAGTAATGTACATTTTTGTACATAAAATTTCGTATATTCACTTTTATATTTTGCTTATATTTTTCTAAATCTATTGAACTGGTAAAATTTCAATAATTACTTCAAAATATTTTATTATTACGAAAATTGCTTTCAATTACCAAATGATTCAAATAATATTCATCTTTCTAATCATTTTTATAAATTTTGGATATATTAAAAAATATTCATATTTCAAAAATTATCATATATTAGATCTACCGAAAAATTCTATTTGCTTAATGTACAATTTTTTTAAGCAAGTAGAAAAGTGTTTTAATAAAAGTTATATGACTCCTTTTTATAGTTATATTTTATCATCAGTATTTATCAAAGAATAGTGAAAAAATGTCTGTCAATAAAAACATTTAACATTTTTTTTTACAAATATCAATAAGAAAAAAATGCTGCAGAAGTGTATAAAAATTTCTTAAAAGTTTTTGGAGCAAATACAGTATCTAGAAATATATGCAGAAGATGGTTCGAGATATTTAAGAATGGAGACTAACATTAAAAATCAACAACGTTTTGGAATAACTTATATAATTGATGATAATATTTTTTGCAATATTTTGGAAGAAAATGAATTTTCATCCACATCACAAATAGCAAAAATGGATATTTCTGGAAACAGGTAGAATTGTGTAACCATTTACTCGCTTTCACTTCCACATAATAAAAATCAACCATTTTTAAATCGCCTGGTAACTGGAAATAAAAAGTAGATAATATATGGAAATATAATGAGAAAAAAGCAAACTACAAAGTTAAATAACTCACTCTATTAACATCTAAACAGAGTTTAATTGTGAAAAGAGTGTTAGTCTTTATGAAAGAATGAGACGATAAATTTATTATGAACTTTTAAAGCGAAAAGAGAAGAATAATTTTAAATATTGTTAATAATTAGACAATTTGGACAATACACTTCAAAAGAGCAATGACCTTTTGTTAATAAAAAGCAAATTATCTTACAGTATGACACAAGATCACAAATTTCTTTAGCAACACAAAAAATTTTAAGGGTTCTTATTTATCCAGAATATTTTTCAGGTATAGCATTTTCTGTCTACTATTTATTTTTGGCTCTGCAAAAAATTTTAAATGAAAATGAAGATATGAAAAACACTGTTTTTTAACTTCTAAGAAAGTTATTTTTTTAAAGAGAAATTCAAAAGCTTTCATTAAAACGAGAAGAAGTTGTTAATAATAATGGATTACATTGATAATTAAATATTAACCCTTTGTACTCAGTAAACGCCACTTTTGCAGCATCCATAATATGAACCGTAATTCCATTTACACCGCTCAAACGACATAAGTGTTTTGCTTATTGAATGTTCACAAAATAATTAAAACAACTTTGAATTTAGATGCTGCACTTAAAAAAAATGATCCTAATAAAAAGGGCCTCGACACTCGTATAAAATTTTTTGCAAGTAATTTTCAAATTCAATATTTTCTGAACACTTCATATTTTTGTAAATGAATCAATAATAAAATTTAAAGGAAAAATTTGTTTCATAACTTATTAATCTTAATTTCTAACGAAGTGGCGCATAAGAAATTATGTGTTGGCAAATTTTTAAATAAGATATGTTTATTTTAACATTCCATATTATTTCCAAAAACTAATTAAAACAAATTTACTTGTTAGCACCAGAATTCGCTGCATTTATATAAAAAAAATATTAGATGCAATATCTGCCACAGAGGGATATCATATGCATACAGATAGTTATTACACCAGTCTAACTTTAGCAGAAGAACTAATGAAAATAAAATCCCACTTGTAAAGTAACATTTCTAACTTTTTTCCTAAAAAAGGCATGGAGTTTCTGAGCAATCACTTTAAAAAATAACTGAAGTGCAAAGGGTTAATGAACAGTATAAAGAAAATATTATTTTCATTTATTTGAAAAACAGACAGAATTTTTCCGTGGACCTAATATATTATACATTTTTTTCTAAAATAAATAAATTTAATTTATCAAACTGAACTACTGATTGGC
Organism: Neoneuromus ignobilis; assembly: GCA_029203775.1. Classification (NCBI taxonomy): domain Eukaryota; kingdom Metazoa; phylum Arthropoda; class Insecta; order Megaloptera; family Corydalidae; genus Neoneuromus; species Neoneuromus ignobilis. Next base: position 65,927,568 of record CP092087.1, on the reverse strand, counting down.
TATTACCAATTTTTCTTCACTTACAAAAATAATACGATTTCTTATTCAACCCATAAATGTAATCAATTCGAAAAAAATATTACAAATTGCGATTTAAATTCTGATTACAAATCGGATTTGTTTGTACATTTGTTGTTTGAACTTTTTATGTTTTTCGTATACTGAAAACGAAATCTAACAGACAACATGCAACATAAAGCAACGGTCGTTGCTTTTTGTTACAATCTGTCCTATCAGATTTTATATATAATTACATTTGTATACATATATATATATAATATATATATATATATATATATATGTATATGTATGTATGTATTTATGTTACAAATTTAAAGGTAAAAAACGGTCACATTCGTCGTATGACCGATGAAGACGTCCGGTCGTTGGTTATCGAATTATTAGGAACAAATGTAGCTACTACATACATATCATGTCCTGTAGATCCTCGTAAAAAGCTTGGAATTAAACTACCATTTCTCATTATGATTGTGAAGAATATGAAGAAATATTTTACGTTCGAAATTCAGATCATTGGTGAGTTATAATTTTTTATTCAAACATGAAATCAATAACCTTTTATACGCGAAGTAAAAAAAATATTTATAAAAAAATTATTTTGTTAAAGCAGTCTTTTAATTTTGTTGTGTTGAAAAAATATTTATTATTCTTTGTTTATATTATATATATATATATATTATTTATCCTAATTAAAGTAAAAAACTGTTTTAAAATTTTATATTTATTTTGGTAGCATGGAAAATTCAATTTAATACAAACAGCTCTTTTAACACTACAAAATTTTATAAAATAGTTTAATAATCATTTCATGTTCATTTTATTAATTGAAACAAATTTCAATGTTCATACAATCATCGTCAGATCATTGTAAAAAAGCAAAGTTTTTACTGCAAACTCTGATGATAATAGAATAGGCATCGAAATACACATCAACGAATAAAGTGAACAATTAATGATTACTAAATTTGTATACAAAATTTTATTGTTGAAATAAATAATTGACATATTTTAATATTTTACTAAACGAAATTAATATAAAATCTACTTTATCTCAATATATCTTAATAAATAATACACTTTTTACTAATAATATATTTTAATTATTTATTATATTACTATTTTATTTTATTTTTTATTATTCTTTTAACTACATGATTTTTATTTATAATAAATATATTATTTAATTAATATTATAAATATATGGAAATTTCTATATAATATAATATTTTATCATATAAAAATATATTATAATTTGTAATGCATATTTAATATTGTTTTTTAGAGTAATCATTTTTTTTTTTAATTATTATATCACTATATTATTTTTATTTGTCTTTTAAATCTGAACCTTTCGATTATATTTTATTATTTATATATTTATTTATTATTGTATATATATATATATATATATATATATATATATATATATATATATATATATAAACACGAGGGGTCGTTTAATAAGTATGGTAAATTTATTTATTGTTTAATTTAATTCATTTTTTAATTTAGTTTCTCTTTTTTTACCATACTTATCAAACGACCCGCGTATATCAAATAATATGTATTATATTGCAAATATCATGAAAAAATAAAAAGAGAACCGAATAATGAATCAGAAAAAAAAATAAAGTTCCGGATTTTATAACAAATGTGAGAAGTTTAAAATGCAAATGGTCAATCTTACACCAAGAAGATAATCGATGAACAAAAAAAATATTGATTAAGAACTTAGATATATAAAAAAGCTCAGAAAAATCCATGAATAGATGAGACAGGAATATAAAAAAAATTATTAAAATGGTCAATCGAAATGGAAAATTTTAACATAGGCTTTCATTCAGCAATGCATATATATTATAGTCATCAACAGCTACTTCTTTCTATCCATTGTTAAATGAATGCCTCTCCCAAAACTTTCCACTTCGATCAATCCACTGCATTTTCTTCCAGTCTATTCCATTGAATTTTCCTTATGTCCCTATACACTATATATTGATCTCTTCCTGAACTTTTTATATATCTAAGTTTCCAATCAATAATTTTTCCTATTATCGTTAATCTTTTTTTCGTACTGTGTGACTAACCCATTTTAAACTCATCACTTTTTCTGCAATATTCTTAACTTTTTTGTTCCTAATTTCAATCTCTATATCTAATATGCATCTTACCATGCTTTTTTGTGCTTTCTGAAACCACTGAATCTAGAAAATATAATTACGAGGGTCGTTTGATTGGTATGGTAAATTTATTTATTGTTTAATTTAATTAGATTTTTCAATTTAGTTTTTCTGACTTTTTTACCGTACTTATCAAACGACTCTCGTATATCGATATATTTTAATTATTATTCGATTTTTAATTTTCTATCCAATATTTTAATTTCGAAATTTTTGTTTGTAAAAATATCAAATTATTATCATAAATATTATAAAAAAATGTAAATAATACATATATTATTTAGAGTATTTACTTGAAAAACCAAATGAAATAAATAAAATTAATAATTAAATTGATAACTGCTACAAAATTTCTAATTAAAATTTGAATGGTTCAATATTAAAATACCTTGATTTCTTTATAATATTTTTCATTTTTTCTTTCAAAAGTATTTTGCATGAATTTATTGAAATTTTGCGTATATTTCCAATTCTGATCATTCAATATTTTAGTTAATTTTTTAGTTTCATTTTCAGTCTTTAGTCTTCTAATATAGACTTACTCAAGCAAAACTAATTAATTTATTCGACTCTCTTTTCCTTTATCTTAACTTTATTTATTTATTTTAAGTTTATGTTCCCTATTGGTATTATTTTTTTATTTATTTCTGTTGACAATTAGAATTTTTATTTTATTTACTTGAATTTTCAATTTCTTCTTTATATCTACTAAAATTGCTATTTTAACATAGAGAATTTATTTTCCATTTGTCTTAATTTACTTTCTATTTCAAGTTAGTTTATTATCAGACATAAAAAATAATTAAAACATAACATTCGCAAACAGTTACATTTATAAAATGTTGTATAAAAATATTCGTTGTCGAAAGTTGTTTGTGTCAAAATAGATTTTTGATAAAAATAAATGTATATCTGGTTTACTGCACGAAATCCAGCTTGTATATATTTCTTCTATACATAATTTATTACCATGTGAAAATAAACATTTTGCCGACTGACGTTTAACATACAATATACTGAAAAACGGATAAACAAGAGCAATGTGTGAAAATAAAAGCGTGAATGCGCGATAAGGATACGCGTGTTTGAACAATTGTGAATTATAGATTTTTCGTTTACTGTTCAATTGAAAATTACAGTCGTTCTATCGTTTTAAATGTTCATTTTCTGGACGTGACGTTGCGCTAATATCATTGAATGAAAACGTCGAATGTATATATGAATACAGGCTATGGTGTTATTTTTAAACTGTTGAAAGAGATGACGGATACATATTTGACTGATACGTACAGCTAAAATTCAATTTAGGAAATAAGATTATAAAGTGTGTCTCTATAATTAATGAATTTGTTTAGATGCTTTTTGTTCAATAGATTTTAACGAAGTATGTGAAAAAAACTGTCGTCATATTTATTTTTGTAAATTACTAGTTTTGTTTCAATTAAAATACACATCGGTAAACTTTTGCGTAGGAATGGTTGCAGATCTCACTATTAATATTAATAAAATAATTTTCTAACACCGGAAGATATTATTCGGTTCATTAATCTCTTATTACTTTTATTGCTTATATATAAATCAGTACTTTTGATTCTAACATTTTTGAAGGGTAGACACAAAAAGGTTTTAATTTTTTTTGTATTAATAATTTAGTTTTTTTGCCTGGAAGATAATTTTTGTAATATAATTCTGAATTACTAATTCACTTATAAAAAATAATTATTCCAATATAAAAAAATAATGTTTGTAAACATTAAAGAATGAAAACTATATAATATTTTAATAAAATATTGAGGAATTGTATAAACAATTTGTTTGTGAAAACTAATTAGCTGCTATGAATCTATATACATTTTTTTAATTAATTTATTATTTTTATAAAGATTTAAAGTGGAATTATAAACAGAGATTATAAATTGATATTTTTAAATCACAAGTTATACAATATGTCTAATTCAAATAAATGTTATCACCTTTTATCAGTGATTTGTTACAATCTATTTTTTGCAAGCTGCGATGTTTTAATTAAATAACATTTAATTTTAAAATTCAAATCTTAAAAATCTCTTAAGTACATTAGTATTACAAATTAGTGTGACTCAAATATTAATAACAAAACCACAAGTTGTGATTTCAAAACATATTTCTAGCCATACATACTTTCAATTATGAGATAAATTATATTTTAAATTTCAGATATCAATAACAAAAATCATAAATTGAGATAATCACAACAAATCTCCAAATATTCATAAATTAAATTCAGTAATAAATACATTTGAACACATGTGTGATAACAACCTGCTAGGAGTACAAATTCATAAATGGGGTGTGAATATAGTAATATTTAATATTTATTGTTATTTCCTGATTTTAATCAAAATTTAAAATGTTTTACTATGAAAGTAATGATATATCTATCTATCTATCTATCTATTTATATATATATATATATATATATATATATATATAAATATATTAAAATAAAAAAATTCAAACCCTGAGAATCTCTATGAAACATTAAAAATCTCATCTCCTTGTTTTTTATTATTCTTTAGTTTAATTTTTCATGTATGATTACTTCTATAATAAAAAAATAACAAGCTAATTTTTGATTCCATAAAAGCTTAAAAATGAAAATTAAAACTGTGAGCTTTAATCTTTTTATTATACTTTTCATTTGGATTATCAAACTTAAAATAAACTAAATTTAATCCAAATCTAGCATCTTTTCCTTATATTTGTTCTATGTTTCGCATTTTTATCAAATAATGATTCCAATATATTTTACTTACTATTAAAATTGTCTTTAAAAACATATTAAATATTAATTAAAAACAGCTATGTATTAGTCATTTATATATCCAAAAAATATACTAGGGTTTATTATAAATCTAAAAAACAGGAACAAATAAAAAACTAATATATCTGCTTAAAAAAGTTCGGTAGCATGATTTCCAATTTTGGAAAAAACTACTTTAATAATTTTTATCAATTTAATTTGATTTTTTCAAGCTTCAATTGATAAAGACTGTATAATTAAAAAATGGAATGAAGACAATTTCATACATGAATCTTTATGAAAGATTGATTTTCCCAAACTTGTTTTTTTACAATTTTCCAACTTAATTTTTAATCCATAATCATTTCTGTTATAAAAATAAGAAGAAAGTTATGTTTGGTTAAAACTCAAATTTTAAATAAAATCTTTAAATATATAAACTAAAATATTTTGTTCAAAACTGTGACGAATTTACTTTCCCATAAATTAACCATCACCCCAAAACTCACAAGTTATTGTAATATTATTCAATAATTACTTACTGTTCATATGTTTGAATGCCAAAATAATTCAGTTGCTCCAGACAACACAAAGAAGCATGGAAAAATGCATATTAAGAGTAACACGTAGAGATAGAAAGAGAGCAGAAAGGAAATAAAAGTTACGGACTTGATAGAAAAAGTGATTAGTTTAAAATGGAAAAAGGTTGCTCATACATCGATAGACAAAATAAATTATTGATAAAGAACCTAAATATATAAAAAAAGCTCTGGAAAAGACCCATAGTAGATGGGACGAGACATAATAAAATTCATCAGAATGGATTGAAAGAGAAAGGCACTGAATTTGTCGATGTGGACAATTTTGGGAGGCCTTTACCCAGTAGTAGTTAAAAATAAGCTAATGATGATGATGAGATATATCCACTGCTAGATGAAGACTTCTCAAAACCTTCCACTTCTACAGATTCAATGCTTTCCTTTTTCCACTCTAACAAATTTTCTTATTTCTCTGTCCTATTTATTCATGGGTCTCTTCCTGGAGCTTCTTATGTATCTAGGTTTTATATATATATATATATATATATATATATATATATATATATAGAGAGAGAGAGAGAGAGAGAGAGAGAGAGAGAGAGAGGTCCCAATGAGACTGAAAGATTTAAACATACATTTACTTGCTTACTACCATTTACTGTTCTTTACTATCCTTCAGTCTCATATGTGCCACCTTATATATACACACACACATATATATATATATATATATATATATATATATATATATATTTGAGTGTTAGCTAAAAATTAAATCCGTGTTCTGTATTAAAAAAAATTCACACGTAATAAAGTTGTCAGTAATCGAAAATGAATAAAAAGAATTGATTACAGTATTAATAATAATTAAGAAATAATATATTAAATATTTTTTATAACCCGTTCCCCTGTCATGTTAATGAATTTAAATAACGTTAATTGTGAATGATATGTGATACGCTGTCAACGAATAATTAAGTACTGTTTGTAATATGAATCCTGTGATGATGTCAACGAAGAAATATTACGGTACTGACACAAAAAAATACCAGAAAAAAAAGATATTTCAAAACATTCTAATCGTATAATAGTCAGAAAAACAATCGTACATATTCTTCATTCATAGCGACAGGATCAGACACAATGTATGCATATGAATTACTTACACACTGTTTTATCCGCACAATGCGAATACAATAAATCATAATGTAAATTGTGTCCATCATTAATCTCGAACCGTGCTCGCAAAGTAAAAGTTAATGACCGCAGTAAATGCCAAGAAAGTAATTTCTTGTTATCGTGAATATGTAAAAAGGTACAAGCCTCATTTAATAAATCAATTTTTTATCTTGATCTAATCAGAATATGTTCGTATATTCTAAATGATCAATTATAATATGAAAAAAGATTTAAAATATACTTTGAAACAATGATTAATTCACTTTTATAAACGAATTATTGCACAGAAGCATTAAAATTTTATAGAATTGTTTAATAAATACTTATTACATATACACTGTGAATTTTCAATTTTTCTTTGATATAAAAGCATTTTTAGAACGCGAGTATATGAAATTCTATTTTATTATCTAATCAACAAACGATATCAATAAAGATATATTAAAAACTTTAATAAAAAATAGTGGTATTGAGATTTTTTTTATTTTAAAAAAAATAGCACCAATAAACTAAATTATACAACAGAAAAAATAAAAAATCTTTTTTTTAAAAAAATAGTAAATATATATTGTAATAAGATTTCATAGACAAATAAAAAATAAAAATGTAGTGTATAATTATTTGAATTATCAATTTGTCAGCTTTTAGACTTTTTTACAAAAAGGAATGAATGTAAAATTGGAGTTTATAGATTAACACAAATAAATAAAAATATTAATTTCAAGTTTAATCAAATTTTCAAAACTTTGTTTTAAAAATTGACAAATAGCAAAAAATTCATAAATTAAATAAATATATAACAATTAAAATTATTTAAATTGATAATTTTCAAAGATTTATAAAATCTTTTTTAAAAAAGTAATTTATAAAAATACAATAGTTTTAATAGATTAATAAGAAAATAAAATTAGAAAGTCATTAAAATTAACAATTTTTTAGAGTACTATAAATAGTAGAATATTTTTTTTCTCTGAAAATATGAAACCTTCAGTTCTTATTTCAGTCTATATCAAAATTTTATAGGAATACTGTTAATTTATTTTTGATAATTCAGCCAATAAAAAATTGATTTCGAAAAAAAATTTAGATGACAAAGATATGAGCCGCAGATTTCGTGCATCGAATTTCCAATCGACAACTAAAGTCCGACCGTTCTGTACAACAATGCCAATTTGTTTGAGTCCTGGTTGGAATCAAATTCAATTCAACCTAGCGGATTTCACTAAACGAGCTTATGGTAATTGTTGATAGAATAAATAGAACAAAAACATTTAAACTCGTTACAAATATAATTACAGGATCTAACTATTTGGAAACAGCACGGGTTCAAATCCATGCGAACATCCGTATACGTCGTATATATTTTTCTGATCGTCTTTATACCGAAGAAGAAATGCCTCAAGATTACAAGTTGTTTGCACCTGTCGGCGAAAATCGACCTAAGAAACCTGAATATAAAGCACCGAGACCGAACGAGAAACTTAGAGCAAAAAAAGAGAAAGTTAAAGAAAAAGAACCAGAAAAGGAGAAGGAGAAAGAACCAGAAAAAGAGCCAGAAAAAGAACCAGAAAAACCAAAACTGTCGATTGTTGAAAATAATATACAGGAAGCTCCTGCAAGACCAACAACGCCAGAATCTAGTGTAACTGAAAGCAATGCTCCTACTAATACTACCGAATGACGTACGAAAGAAATTTAATATTGAATGCTAATTAAATTATATTATTGTCAAATGTTGTTAATTTATATTTAAACTGTTTATAACTAATTGTATAATCGTTTTGAAAAGCCAACAGCAGAATATTTTTTCCATTTTATAATAAAATTATATACATTCTTATTGACATGAAATATTCATGAAAATTAATTAGCACATGTTTATTAATTGATATATAAACAATTACAAAATGCTACCTTCATTTATGAAGAATTTATGAACTAAGTAAAACTGATTGAAATAATATTCTGATTCATATAAAACATAATTTTATAAAATATGAAATGAAAATATTTTTTAACTAACTCTTAACATTTTCATATGTTACTAAACTTTTCACCAATATTTTTTTATTCATTTTTCTAATTCAATTTTTAGTCTACGATCGTTATTTCCATAAATATGAGAGTAAACTGTTCTTCGATTAAATTCCTTCTATATTAAATATTCTATACATAATTTAAATATACAAATTAAAATGACTATTTCTGATATTGTTCTAAACTACTTAAATCGATTTTTTTATCAATTTATCTACGATAACCAGGATAAAATATTTATTGAAGTTCAATAAGCAGCTTATAACGTTCTCATTTATTAGTTATTGTATCTATTTTTATTTTAAAATTATTTTGCTATAAATATACTCTATTTATTAAATATTAGACCGAAATTTGTATTTCTTAGAAAAAAACAAAAACAAATGAATTACAACAAAATTCATGTTAATTTTTTTACAAAATTGATTTTAGCAATTTAGTTTCAAAATTTACAAGATATGAATACAAAAATGGATTCGATAAATTTTTTTATTAATTTATCATAAATAACTAATCATAAATAATCTAATCATGAATATTCTTTTACAGGTAATTACTAATTATTTTCATGAAATAATCTACTTATTTTCTTTCTATTTATATACAAAATCTGATTACAAACACATTCTAATTTAATATACATGTATATGTATATATATATATATATATATATATATATAAATTTATATATATATATATATATATATATATATAAAATGCATACAAATTCGCATATGCAAAAATGTTACGTATTTTAGGACAATATGCAATTTTTTAGTTTGAGAACATCTGGTAAACGAATGTAATATTTTGACATTTACTTTAGAGGGAATATTTTACGTCAAAAGATGATAAGGAAACTATAAATGATAAAAATATTCTATACCATTGTGTTAGAATAACAACCTTAAATCGATAGATTACGACCTTAATTATATACGTGTCATGTGTTTTCTGTAGGTCATTGACGATAACGAATGCATTTTCGTTCATTATGATGAAAATAAATGAAATACATTTGGAACACTTGTGACATAAAACACTAAACAATGTCGTGTTCAAAAGGCTTATTTCCTAGAAGATAGTTCGTTCTAGTGATAATATATATTGTGCTCAAAAATGAACTGATAATATCCAAAGTAATCATTATATAAATAAAAAAGCTTGGTAACCTTATCAGTACACGAACCTTTTGTGTAAAAGCTTCTATAATGTCTGTAGTAATGGAAAATCCACCACCTGAAATCATAACAACCATCGAATGGAACATGATGGATAAATCCAAGTTCTTCCCGTTATCTATGTTAAGTTCGTTCTCGATACGGTGCGCTCTATACCCCTTGACCGTCGTTAAGACGAGGCTACAACTTCAAAAACACAACGATATTTATAAAGGTACGTTCTTGTCGTAATCGTATTTTATTACGGCTGACGGTGTGTTTCTTTGCAGGCATGATCGATGCCATGTCGAAAATTTATCGTTTCGAAGGTGTATCGGGGCTTTATAAAGGGTTTTGGATTTCTTCAGTGCAAACTATCAGTGGTAAAATATTATCATAGTCTTTAGTACTATCAATAATAAAGTATTAAAAATATTTTACTGTTTAGGAGTATTTTACATATCCACTTATGAAGGAGTTAGGCATATTTGTACACAACATAATGTAAACCATAAAATAAAAGCTTTAATCGCAGGAGGATCAGCATCTTTAGTTGGACAAACAATAATAGTGCCTTTCGATATATTAAGTCAGCATCTCATGGTTCTCGGTCCTGAAGGCTCTCAACATGTATATACGATTTTAATTTAGACATATGTACGAGTGTAATATACATCTATCGGTCATTTTAGATAATTTTTTAATTTTTAGCATTCTATGAACCCGCTCGGTATTAAAATAACTAGAAATACAAGTAGAACAGCTACTTTAATAGCCGTAAGTCAGAAGATAATGGAGTACGATGGTTTCGCGGGCTTTTATAGAGGTTACACAGCTAGTCTATGTGCTTACGTACCAAATTCAGCATTATGGTGGGCATTTTATCATTTTTACCAAGGTGTGAATTATATTATTTTTTTAATAGTTTTGATCTTTATAATCCAATAGAATATTAAAATATAGTAGATAAAAAAAAATAATAGAAACTTCATAAATGATTATTATATAAGCATGCATGTTCATACAATTCATATGTATGTATGTATGTATGTATATATGTATATATATATATATATATATATATATATATATATATATATATATATACACATACATACATACATATACACACATACAAATACACACATACAAATTTAAAATAAAAATATTCACTTACATATTTTCTTTATCACAAATTTTTCTTCAAACTCTGCCATCATTCTTCCAATTCAGGATTTTGTTATATTGCTATATACACCCATTTTAAATATTCAACAGTTAATAAAGAACTAAAAATAAGGTCTTTTTAATGTTTCAAATATTCATATTCACTTCTATAATTTCAAATCAACATTTTATACTAATACTTTAACACAAATAATTTTACAGTTAAATGCACCAGTAACATGAATACTTGTTTCCTTACATAATACATAAAATAATGGTTGTTATGTTTCATAATTAAATGTTACTGTAATCTATTAAGAAAAACATTTCTGTAGAATTGACTTATATAACCCAAGGTTTCTATAGAATTGTGTTCAGAATTCTAGTTTTTCATGTTAGATAACTTTTATTCTTGTAATATGCAAGAAAATGTACTTTAAACTAAATCCACAGCCAGTGGCATTAGTTTTTCACTCTTTCAATGTATTAAATTACATTTTAGTTACATAAACATTTTACAGTTGTATTAATTTCCTATTTCAGACGAATTATATGCAATTTTACCTGTCTGGGTATCACATCTGTTTATTCAAAGTGTGTCAGGAACACTAGGTGGATTTACAACTACTGTAATAACAAACCCCTTAGATGTAGTTCGGGCCCGGCTTCAAGTTCAACGAGTCGGATCGATGCATCGTGCGTTCTACGATTTGTGGAAAGAAGAAGGGTTAAGAATGTTTTTCAAGGGATTGAGTGCTCGATTAGTGCAATCAGCATGTTTTAGTTTTAGCATAATATTAGGATATGAGACAATAAAAAGAATCTCCATTACTGAGGAATACAAAGACCTTATACGATGGTGATCTTAGCCACTGAAATTTTTTTAAATTAGTAGAATAGTTACCATTAGGTCGTGATAGTAGATGAGTCCGAATTGTATTGGCTCATTAAAAATTGTTATCGTTATATACGTCGGAATATATAGCACGATTTTAATATATTTATTAAAGTTATATAATATATTTATATTAGATGGATGTAGTCTGATATGTTACTGTAAAAGAACATCAGTTAAAACGATTATTGATTTACGTTTGTTTTATTTTACATAACAAATACAAAGAAAATAGGTACAATTTATATTTTTTTTTCTCATTTAAAAATACTTTTTTTCTCTTTATATAAAATCATTGTACTAAATAAAAATGTCGTAAATGTACACAAAATGTTAAGCGAAAATAAAAAATACATTATTTTTTAAAATTTTCTTCTATGTTTCATTACCTAAATAAAACAATAATGATTTAATTAAGAGCACCTTTTATCGGAATTACAATCAACAGTAAAATATAATATTTACGTAGCACTTGTCGGCCACGAAACAACAAGAACATTAAATTCATGCACGAAGTTAACAGAGGTCGACATAGAATTTGTTCACATTCAACATATCACAATTTATATTTCGTACTGATTTTGGTTTCATAAGCTCATTAAATTAGGCCGAGAGAAAGTGGATTTTTACGTATATCGGAATACATTTACCTTGATACACCTTTACTTATGACATCCGTCGGTTAAGACAAAAACGTCCCATAAAATTAATACGCAATTTTATCGATGTACAGGCTTTTTTTTCTATACCTGAATGAAAATATTTCGACAACATTTATTGTAAATCTTTTGAGGTCCAAAAATAATTATTAATTGACAAGTACAGCTTGGCATTCTAATGTAAATCAATGTAACATGTTTTCAAAAATTATATTTTGAATTTCAAATATTTTTACTATCAAAAGCAATATATATCTCTATATGTATATATATATATCTTTTTATTCATCAATTTTATTAATGATTGTGCTAAAAAATGCCGTGGTATAGACACTACATTTAATAGATTCATAACACATATGTCCAAACAAACTTTTGATCTGTCTTAAACAAAAATTATATCATATTTCTTAAAAATAGATTGAAAGAACAAGTATAATACTTTTTTTTAGAGAACAACTAAAAATATAATTTAATACACATCTTAGCGTTTGTTAAGTTCTGTGACTTCTTTAAACACAGAAATCAATCACAATTTTATATTTTAAAATGCCATAATTTTAAATATGGAATATAATTATAAGTATCTAATTTTAATAAAATGATTATTTTTTATTTTCAGGTAAAGAATTAAGTTTTATATCATTTCAACGAAAATCTATAAATGCAGCTTAAAATTATTTGTACTTTAAATTAGAAATAGAACTTTGAGTATCAAGTCTAAATAGTAAGCACTAGTAAAAAAATTTATTATTTTCAAAAGCATAACAAATGGATTAATTTAGAAAATTTCGATTACGCCTTTAAATGTATTTGCCTTTCATTGAACTTTATAATTAAATGTTAGTTTAACATCTAATTTAATGTAATATTTATGGAGAAAAAATCTTATTTACATCTAAGCAAAGATTAAGACTAATGTACAAAAACAAAATCATGGAGGAAAAAATGTTTAGTTTACATGGCACACAAAATAATAATATACTGGTACCATTTCTCCTAAAAAAGGTCTTAAAACCAAAAAAAAATATCTATTTAAAAAAATATTCTAAAACAAAAATACAAATAACTGAAAAAATTAAAAGATATGTTGTTTTAAGCACCATATGTAAAAAATAACACTAATATTGCATTCTTAATATTTTTGATTTCTAAAATAAAATCTATATTGATATTTTATATACATAACTTTTAAAAATTGCAACTTTTTGCTTAAATTATATCTAGCTACTGAGGTTTTCAACACCAGTCGACTAGAATATTCTAAGATCTTACTTATTTGAATTTATTTTCAAAAATTAATTTCTTAGCAAAGATATTATTTAAATCTATATTCGACTTTTGTAAAAAATCGCTAAAATTTATTTCTAAAGTTGTCAATTCACTTTCAATGATTTAGCAATATAATAGAGAAATTATGCATTTTTTCGGAAAAATTTATATTTTTAAAACACTTGTTTGAATTTTGTTTTAAATCACGATACAGAATGTGCTTTCAAATGTTTAAAGTGCTTATAGACATTATTATCTCAGTAAAATTGTAAATGTATTATTTTTCTATAATATAGAAGTATTAAAACTATACACCTTGTAAATTAAAATGTTCAATGTTCACAAGAACAGAATATGTTTGTTTGGACACAACTATATCAAACCACTTAAAAAAATTCATCAGTGTTCATGTATACTTTCCTGGATCCTTTCAATTATTTGAAGGCATATCAGAAGAAAAATATACATTTTAAAGTATATTTCACTTTATATGTATATACACAGGCACGTAGAATACAATCCGTCGTGCAGCGGCGGTATTTCTCGGGACACAAGGCAACTCTTGATAAGAAGGCAAACGAAAAACAAGACGGGCAAACGACTAGTCCTAACACTGTACTCGAAAAAGATGTTTCAATCGTACGGCAGACTTCAGACGATATGATTCGAATACAACAAAGAAGACCGTTTCCAGGATCACTATCGATATTACCCGAAAGGCTTAAGAGGAACCCTCGTCCCGATGCGGATTCCTCGTCAAAGGGCAAATTCTTCTAGACGAGACGAGTTCTTTGTTTTAAAATAAAGAGATTTTGTTTTTGACATCTACGACACCGATAAAGATGACAGTCAAAGGACTTCCGTTAACAGGGTGCGTTGTCACAAATCGATGGCGAAACTCCCGTCCTGGTATGTTTGTCGACAGTAACTATTTGTAGGTCTGCATCAACTCATTGAAGCATTCGAGCTGCTTGAGGTCCAGCTGTTCGAAGTAGTCCTGTTGATCCGTCTGATCCGTCATCATAGCGCTGCCGGCCACTGAAGACGGTTGTTGCACACTCCCCACGTAGCTGCAGACAACACCAGACACGGCTGTCATTATAGTGCGAACTCGTTTTGAATTTTTTTAAAGCGGTTAGAAATTGAATACGACAGCAGTCAAAGACGCGCTTGTCGCGTCCGGTATTGTCTGCAACTGCTGTCGCGTACGCAAAACACATGCGCAGTGTCAGTCACACGAAAAACAACACACACACTTAATGAATACTGGTCGTAGTACGTTTTCAGGAAGAAAGTAATTGGTCGGGTTTTTTTTAATACGATGATAAGTACGTTTTACAGCTCGATTACATTCTGAAAACTGGACACAGAATGTATTTCAATATGACGTTACAACACAAAAATACACAAAGAGGAGATATTTGACATCGATTATAAAAAAAATTTGACTTCCAAATTTAGTTTAAAAAAGAATTTCTTTAAAGGTTTTAAATATTTGTATAGAAAATGAATTTTTTTTTAAAAAAAAATCTTTTTAAATAAATACACATATCAATCATGACACAAACAAATTTTAAATGGAAATTACTTTAAACACGATTTTCATTTCATTACATTCATTAACAAGCACTTCCGAAGGCAATAAAAAATAATAAAATATAAATATTTCTATACAATAAACATAAAAGGATAATTTTCCAGGCGAATTTGTTAATAATTCAATGGCATGCAAATTACAAACTTTGCAAAAAATAATCGAAATTAATATTGAATATTCCAGACAACGAACCATTAAATAAAAGTCAAAAAATCTAATTTATAGTGTTAACCTGATTATATTGTTTATAAAAATTACACTATAAATTAGACTTCTTCATATAAAGAACTCACCTGCTTGCAACAGAAGGGGTGTCTCTTGTAGGATCTGGAGACTGTACAAACGGATGCTGTGGGGTATTTGGATAACTTGCACCTGGCATCGTCCATCCTGGCACATGTGTAACTAACAAAGGTTTAACATAGCCATTGCTAGATGTCGGTTGATTATCAGCAAACGGTGTATAATACTTTCCAAATGCTCTATCTTTACTTATATCTGGATACAAATACGCTAAATGTTGAAGATCTGAAATTCTATCAGCAAGTGTTCTTATTGCAAAATCTTTTGATGTGAACGGCTGCAGCATAAATACTTCTGAATTATTATCGACCCAAGCAATGGTAACACCTCCGAGCTCACTATCTGAAAAACGAAGTAAAAATGTTCCGGCCGGACACGACGAAAGCATTTCTTCTGCGCGTTTTTTGCGAACAAAACCCATAACGGCACCGTCGACCCACGGACCTCGTAAATGTTCTCGAGTTAATTTCATCACCGCATAAAACCATTCCCAAAAAGTAAAACCACGCTCGGCAAGTGGTTCTTTACAAAACTGAGCCCAACCTAACGGTGTAGAGTTATCAAACGCAGCTGAACGGAATGCTTTTTCACCAAGAAACCTGATGTCATCATCGGATAAAGGTCTTCCAGTAGCAGCTCTAAATTTAAGTGATAAAGCATCTGCAACCGATCGCCACGGTGCACGATCTGGAACATTGAATGGTATGCGACCAGGTTCAGCAAAAGCATTATCCCATGTAACAGTAGCCCATGCATGTGGTTCTTGATTTCCATGTACAATGACAACAACTGGTAATGAAAGTGTCCAAACCTAAATAAACAAAAAATTAAATTTAAAAAAACTAACATATATTCAATTTATTAATGACATTTAATATTTATAAGATTAAACAAAATTAAATAAATAAATATATTAAATTTATTTTAAAATAAGTATACATTTATAAAATTTACTAAATTACCTGAAAAACTAATTCTCCTCCACCAACATTAAACTGTGATTGAAATAGAAGAGAAAACTTTTCATCCATAACACTCTCTGTTCCTTTCTTTTCAGCTCGTTTGATTTTTTTCAGCTGCATATTACGAAAACTAACTGCAAGTTGTCTTGTTGCCTGCTGATATTCCATGGTTCCAATATTATTTAAAATTTCACCACTTGTGTCACCTGCTTTTCCACTAAGTTTATCATTTTTAAGTAAAGCATTTGCTTGTGCCTCAGATACTATAGTTACTCTGACCTACAAATAAAATATACATAACTTTATATATAAAAAAATTACATATTATAAATAATTATAACATTGACAAAAAAAATAAAAAATACCTGCGGAGGAGTCATATGAACACTCAATTTTCCTCCGACAAGTAAGCGCACAGTAGCTGTAAAACGTGTATTTGTTTTCATTACTTGCGGAGGTTGTTTTTCTATAATAAATGTTGAAGTGACCAAAGAACTAAGCAACTGAGTTACTTGTTGATCGAGTTGGGGCAATACATCCACAGGTATATCAAGTGAAAGTTTCTGCTTAAGTCTCTCAGCTTCACGTATTTGTTGTCTATTAAGCCAGATTAATTCAGCTAATCCTTCACACCATTCCTATTACATAATAGTGTCTATTAATTTTTGCTCAATATAAAAATTACAAAATACTGCAATAAAAACTATTATCATCAATACTTTACCTGAATACTATCAAGATTTCCATCGAATGCTGCACCGTTTCCAGCCAATTGTTGTTCTCTTTTCCACCGAATTAATTCATCATCAAGAACTCTAGCCTGCAACTGATTTAACATACGGACGCTTTCTTGAAGTTTATCTCCTAGTGCTATACGTAACTGCATCAAGTTAGTCATTTGCTGATGTAATGTTTTTTCCAATTCTTCTTTTTGACGTTTTAACTTCTGCTCAAAAGTAATTGAATCCAGATTTTGTGGTTGAGACGACATTTGTTGAAGGGTTGCTAAATTATAATTTTTAAATTATTATTCTAATATATCAGCATTATTCACACTAAAAATTATAAATACAAAAATTTATTTACCATTTAATTTTGTGCAATTATGATACTTTAATGCAAAAGATTCATGTTCTTGATCAAGGCGTTTAAGGTCTTCAGCCGATTCCTAAATAACAAAAATAACAATCATAAGAAAACATATACAATCAAATCAAAATATTACTTCAATTTATTCTTACACTTGTTCTACGTCTAAGTATATCCAGTTGTTGTAATAATTCTACTCCAATCGATGGTGTTGGTAAAGGTGCCATTCCAGTATAATCTCCAATACCACCCGCAGCTTGTACAAGCTTCAATTCTGTTGCTAAACATTGCCGTACATAATTTAATAGCTGTAATGGATTTCCACTGAAATTTTAAAAAATTATTCAATATTAACACATTGCATGCGGGTAACGTCTCGACGACGTCTTTCGTATACTATTACTAGAGCGCAAAAGACGTCGTCGAGACGTGTTGATGTGTTAAGAGTAATAATGTTTTTTTTTTTTAAAAAAACAAATTGATTTTATTTTAATAAATAGACTAAAAATACCTTAAAGAGGGTATTCTATTCAAGTTAAAAAAGTAATTTTTTGTATTTCCTAAAAGTTTAGAATTTAAAAAAATACTCCTAAAATTTTACGTTATTTTTTTTTTAATGGCCGAATTATAGCCATATCAATAGGACAATGTACAAATAGAAATTGATGTAAATTAAAAATTAAAACATGCTTTTCTCAAAATTATTTTTTTCGAATTGGTGACCATAAAACCTAGAAATCAATCGTTTGATCAAGACCTTGCATAAAGGTCTCTATCGTTGTTAGCAAAAAGAATTTTAACGAAAATCAACTTTTTTTCAACTCTAAAAAAATTTAAAAAAAAATCTAAATTCAATATAAAAATTTAAAGTACCACCGTTTGTACAATTTTTTTATCTAAACTATGTAACATATATGGTTCTTTACTTTGAAAAAATTAATATCAAATCTTAAAATAGTAATGAACATGAGTATAAAGTTCCAAAATAATTTTTTTTTTGCAAAAAATCGTCTCAAAAATCAACTTTTAGATAAGTATACTTTCTTAATTCATACAAACAATCATTCTGTAAAAATAATAAAAAAAACTGTATACCTGTATCTCTGATGGAAGATTTTAGCTGTTTCAAGTAACTTTATTTTAGTTAAAAACAAATCTTCAGTATTAAATGTTCCTGCTTTTATTTCCAATTCTTGACATAATGATTGTAGAAGATTAGCAGCATACTGTTCATGTTGTGGATTATCTGGGTCAATATCTTGCCTATATTAAAAAACATTAAAAAATTATGTGTGTATACATACACACATTCACATATATACACACACACATATATATATATATATATATATATATGTGTGTGTGTGTGTGTGTGTGTGTGTGTGTGTGTGTGTGTGTGTGTGTGTGTGTGTGTGTGTGTGTGTGTGTGTATGTATGTACATATGTATATAAAGGTACAAATGCAATTAATTAAAATACTTTCTTAAAAAAATCCACATTTTTCATTCATTCAAAATGTACACAAGTTAAAAATTTAATTATTATGAATCTCAATTATGTTATTTATTTATTTATTTACACTAAATATAATAAACCCATTACTGTACGTAAAACCTGAAATTCAACAGAAATTCAAACTAGTATCTATTCTTTATCTTGTTTTTAGAATGATTCACGTATGTTAATAAATTAGACTCTTCAGATAAAGTTCTTCGTATAATCGTGCAGTGGGAATTTAATTTTACAATACGATTAATACTTTCAAAATCAACCACATTTCTTTTTCAATTAAAGAAAAAAATTAAATATTGATAAATTTATTTGTATTAACAATGTTTAACGAAGTATATAATTTCAGGCAGGATGTTTAATTTATGAATGTTTAATATAGGCTTAAGTAATGTAAATAAAATGTACATACATAAAACATTACACATAATGTACATCGTACGCTAATAATATTCGAAATTAACTATATAAAAACATGTCATGAATAGAGTTTACAATCTAATAGTACGATGATATAATAAATATTTTTTTACTAATAGAAAATACAATGGATTTCAGTTATTTGTGATAATATTTTCATATTAAAAATGTTCTTAAATAAATCTTAAAATGTAATATTATCTTCGAAATCACTTTAATAATCGTAGAAAGATATATCAATTTTTCGAATCATCCTAAATAATTATAGAACATAATTATTTTAAATTGTATTTTATATTGAAATAGATAAAAAATAAAACTTACCAAAATATAAGTTTATTATAAATACTGCACAATCAAGGAAAAACATGCAGTTATTTATGTTTCAAAGAATGTTTTACTGCTTCCGCATTTACAAGTCACAGAAAGAAAAAGAAAGAAATATACTTTGATACTAAATCTAAATTACCTTACAAAATGTATATAAAAATATATTTATCTTAAATTATGAGAGATTTCCTATTATTCTCAAAAATCGTTTCTATAAATTAAATACGTTTTTCACAGAAATGTACATTTGTTTAAATGCACAATCATACAAAATAATTCAATTAAAAAAATTAATTAATATTTTTAATAAATACGAAAGTTAATTCCATTACCTTCTACATAAAACAAAGGGATGTTTATATATATGCAAGGGTGTGGTTGACAAAACACGCTATAAAAAATTAATACGAACTGTGTGCAGTAAAATACAATAGTTTTGGATTTTTTAATTATCGTTTTTTAAAAAAATCTGACAAATATAAAACTTTATAATAATATTTTTTTATTTTATAATTGTAAAATGTACTGAATAGATCTGAATGAAAACCTTTTTTTAATGAACTATGTTACAAGTATTTTTTTCCAAGATACTGTCAATATATTTTTAAAAACTTAAAAATTTAATATTTTAGATAAAACATTAAACGCTCAGAAATAAATACGAAAATATTTTTTTTAATTAAAAAAAAATAATTATTACAATTATATACATATAACACCCGTATAACATGGCATTTCTACAACACGGTTTCACTCTAATACGGTTCGAAAATTGGAGGAAAATCTCATATAACAGGGCATTCCTACAACACGGTTTGAGAATTTTGATATGAATCTTGAAAATATCCAAGAATTACTGATGGAAGAAGAAAATGATGAAGCAAATTTGGTGGAAATGACATCTGGAATATGCCAAGATAATTCAGGGGACGATAACACAAGTGAAAACGAAGAAACTAAACACTTTAATCTAAAAAGCGTAAAGAGAGGTCTAAATTTAGCCGAGCAGTTGGAACTATATTTCCTAAATGAAAATCTTTCCGCTAAAAAAAGCACAAAGATTAAGAGAGAACTTCGCAGATGCTTAGCACCATATAACAAAATTTATAAAGATCTCTGAGCTAAAAGAAAGCAATCTAAAATAACAGATTTTTTACAAAAAGTGCAGAATAGAAGTCAAGATAATGCTGAAAAGTTCAGGAGATAAAAATATCTTGTAAAAAAAAACGCCTTCGAAAATTGCCTTAATAAAAATATTTCTCTTAATTATAAAAGTATGTTTTTTTTTTAATTTTTGGAACCTAACCCCCTTTTAGTATTAGTTCTTTGTTTCGTATAACACGAATTCGCATAACACAGCAATTTTTAATAACCTAACCGTGCTATACGGGGGTTACCTGTATTTAATTGATAACCTAGATATATAAGAAGACCTAGAAAGAGACTCATGAGCAGATAGAACAGAGATATATGAAAATTCGTCGAAATGGAATGAAAGAGAAAGGCATGGATCGATTGAAGTGGAGAGTTTTGAAAGAAGCATTCATCTAGCAATGAATAGAAAGAGGTTACTGTTGCTGTGCTGATTATATATATATATATATATATATATAATTGAATCATGGCCAAATTACGTAAACAAAAATGTCAATTGAAAAATACGATTTTACTTATTTTTGGAAACAATATTAAATTGAACTAAAACATTTACATATTTATTACTTTTGGAATTTCCTCACATATTGTTCATCGTTGCGTCACTAATTTTACATTTCTTCATAACAGGTTTCGACTTTAAAACTATCTCTAAAATACTTCAAGAGAAATATCATTACTTGAAGATGTCTTGAGAGAGGAAAACAATCGTAAACAAGTATAAAAGATATATAATAATATAAGACGACGTTATAAGAACTTTCAACTTTTATAATTGCACTTGTAGGAAATTAATTTTGAACATTTGAATATAAAATATAATACTTAAGTATGAAAAATCAATAAAGTAATGAAATAAAATTCTTTGTTTATTTTTATATAGTGTTTATATTTATCAAAAAAAAGATGTATAAAGAAGCAAATTCAATTGTAATGTCTGGTATCACAGAGTCAGTATGTGAAATATTGCATTAATTAAGAAACATCATTAAACAGATCTATATTTATGCACCTATTAAAAGCAATAAAATTTTATTAGATAATTAATACTATGAATAAGAATTACATGCAGTATAAAAGGATGTGTGTAAACGTAAAAATCGTATAATAATAATTTAAATAATTATACATTTTAAGTACCGAAATTATAATTTCATATTCAATATTAGTGTTTTAATTGAATCATTCAGAGAATTAATATTATTAGTATTAATGTAACGATGGAATAACAAATTAATAAAGTATAAAATAATCAATGATACACACCGCGATATTTGCATATCATGCATATGTAAACCACTTAAGATAATTACAATACATATGAAAGGTATGCTATTGAGCATTCAATGAAGAGAACAAGGATATAGAAATGATTGATTTTTTATGAAAAACATTATTAAAAAAGAAATATTCATGACATGTGTTTTATTTATTTTATTTTTTGATAATTATCATTGTTATAAATTGTACTCAATATAAATACGAATAATAGTTAACTAATAGACAATGAATATGATTCAAATATATTTTTTACCATTTATTATAAATAAGTAACTATTGAAATAATTGATAGTAATAAAAACTGTTATAAACTAAATGCAATATATTTTATTAATAAATTAGTAAAATAAAAATTGGGCAATATTTTTATACTTGATTTTATTTATTATAAAAATGAATGACTCATGTTTGAAATAAATATTTAGCTACTTTACTCATATAAAAAATTGAATGAATGGATGTGTAGATATTTGTGTGTGTGTGTATGTATGCATATATATATATATATATTTTTATATATATATATATATATATATATATATATATATATATATATGCAAACACACAGACTTTCACTGTATGTGTAGGAAAAAATCAAATAAATGGAATAAAGTCATTTTAATTTTTACTCACAAAAAAGAGACAACGAAAACTTGAATCACATCAACTGATTAGTCTAACTTCCAACAATATAAAAAAAAACACCAAAATTTCTAAAATGCTACAAAGTCAACTGGATTTTTCTTAACCATGAAAATAAGTAGGATTTCAAAATGGACTTAGCACAATGAATCACATTCAAGTAGTAAGGAAAATTATTAATTGATGCAATGAATATCAAATACCACTCTGTCTTAGATTTATAGATTATAACAAAGTCTTCCATTCAGTCAATACAACATGTTGAGCTTCTAGGAAATATGTATATAAATACTACATCCTCCGTGCAAGACACGAAAAACAAAAGGGAGGTTTGAAATTGTGACAGGAGAGAAACAGGATGATGTAATATTACTAAAATTATATCTGCGTTCGAAATATTTAAGGGGATATTCTAGTCTAGAATTTCGAAAAAATCGATTTTTTACATATTTTCAAAGCTTAGACCTTTAAGACCTTAAGAGGATTTTTCGAAATTCGAATTATTTTCGGAGTTATAGCTATTTTTGTGACGCGCCAACCAATCCGGTCTGGCCGGAACGAATCAACTTTAAACGCGTTTTTCTCGAAACTACTTTTTTCGACACGGTTGACGTGATATCTCAAGTTCTAATGGACCGATTTACTTGAAATTTGGTACAGAGCTTCTCAATAGAATAGTGATTGCCCCCGACTAGAATTTTTTGAAAATTTTGTTTTTTACTATTTTTAAAAAATTCCGAAAGTTGAAAAAATAGGGCCAAAAAAATGATTGTTTTTTCACACTGTCGCCATTTTGCGAATTTTTTTTAAAAATTTCCCTAATCGGGAATACTACTACAACCCTCTTTTTCAATCATTTCAAAAAAAAAATTTGTTTCAAATGACCGGAAGGGTTGGAACCACGTCAACCAGGAGACACCTTTTTTTCGAGCCCCCAACTTTGCCAATCTATACCTTTTTCAATTTTGAATTTTTTGTTTTTAATAATACTTTTTTATACTCTTAAAATGTCAATAAATAACTGATAAAAAATGGATAGTAAAAATATTTGTTTTTTTTATAGCGCCTGAAAAAACACCTAAAATTCGTGCGTCTAGCTAGAATACCTCCTTAAGAGACTAAACTGGAAATCTGAAACAATAAAAATAAAAGGAGAGATACTCAATCACTTAGGATTTGTTGACATTATTATTTTCATAACAAACTTAGATGAACTTGAAAAAGAATAGAAGAAATGAACAAAGAAAGTCAAAAATTGGTCTTACGATCTAATGTTCAATGAATTTTCAAATTAAATAAGAATCGAATTAAAAGGAATAGAAATACAAGTTGAAAATTAATGGGACAACTCATTTACGTTAAAGACACATAATAAAAATGGGACGGTATTAATTTGGTAGGAATTCACATATTATGAAGTCAAATTTTTAAAAATAAAATTTTTTGATTAATTCATCCTATTTATGTTTACTCATGCAGTGAAACATGGGTCTTGAATGCCAGAATAAGTCCGTGATTCTCAACAACAGAAATATGTATGTTAGGAATAACAGGAAAAAATAGAAAGAGGACTAAATAGATCAGAAAGAAAAATGATTGGGAACCTAGAAAAGAAAATTTTGAAAGAGGCTAGTGGATAAATATAGCAAAGATATAGAAAAATTCGTCAGTATAGACTAGAAGAAATATGCATTGTTTTGAGAGGCCTTCATCTAGTAGTAGGTAGAAAAAAGCTGATGACGATACACACAGACACGCTATTATCGTGTATACAAAGAAGTTTACAGTACATGCTTAAATATTTTTTATCTTTTCAAATTTACAATCTTTATTTTTTTTTGTATATTTTATTTACAAAAAGAAGTCTTTAACAGTAATAAAAACGTAATAATGTTAAAACTATATTATTTCCTATTTAACACACATTTTTGCATATTTTACTATTGTTTTAAAAGGATGAAAAATGCACTATTACTAAAAAAATGATACAAAATTCGTCAACAAATTAAAATTAATATTTATTTTCATACTGTAATAAATTCATTTTATTGTAGATTAATCAATCATCTCAATACCACAAAATTTTATAAACATGTTTAATAATCACATACTGTTCACTTTATTCGCTAATACGTATTTCGATGATCATCGCCACAATGCTACAGTAAAAAATTGTTTTCATATAATGTGAAGATGTTTATTTGCTTCTAACATTGTTTATATATAATAAAATGGAAAATTTTGGAAAATAGTAGTAATAACTCTTTAAATAGATTCATTTTTTTATAAAAATAAAGGTTACTTTAGATATAGACTTTAATTAATATGTAATTGTTCAGAGATTTTAAGAACATTTCTCAAATCACCTGACCTTAATTTCAATATTACAACATATTTCAATGATCTTGTCACTATACTACTGCGGCCTTCAAAATGCACACCAGTAAATAAACTGAATAATTGATTACTGAACACTTTTATAAAATCCTGTGGTGTTAGAATGAGTGACTCATTTATATTAAAGTGGATTTGTTAATATTTTAATAAATGTTAATATTTCAATAAGTAATCACAATATTAATAATATGGATAATCTAAAAACTGATTGAACAATTCATTCTCAATAATAAAAATATAAATCTGATTCAAGTAAATTATGAGAAATTTGAAGACAAAAATGATTACGTAATACAAACATGAGTACTAGATGTAATTTTAATTCAATCTTAGTTTATTGCACTTCTCCCGGTTATTAACTTATCTATTTTCAAGGACTTTTTGAAAATAGATTGAATAATGAAACATTGTCAATAGTTATAAAAAAAGATTTAAATATTATCAACTAGTTGAAGATAATTGATGTGTAAATATCAAAAAATAAAGATTTAAGGGCCTAGCACGAACAAGACGATTATTACATATATCTTTTTTGCTGTATAATATATGCTCAATTAGTCACGTTTTTACCTGAAAAGTCTAGATTATGATTCAATTACAAATGTTATTTACCTACAGTTGACTGCGTTTTTGGCGCCTTGACTAAAATCGATATTTAGCTGCTATAAATAATACCTAACATGCCCTCCATATATTTATTATTTATATACCAACACTTATTTTACACAATTAATACCCCATTACAAAAAATTAAATATACAAAATATATTTTTATATTTTCGTACTTTATTCAAGAATAAATTTAAATTTTGAATCGATTACAAAAAAATTATGTTTGTATGTCAATACACACACATATATATTTATTACTTACATTCATACATACTACACATTCATACACACACACACACACACACACATACATAATATATATATATATATATATATATATATATATATATATATATATATATATATATATATACACATAAATAAATAATTATAAATATACGTAACTTTTTACTGAATTATTTAGAGA
This sequence comes from Neoneuromus ignobilis, assembly GCA_029203775.1. Classification (NCBI taxonomy): domain Eukaryota; kingdom Metazoa; phylum Arthropoda; class Insecta; order Megaloptera; family Corydalidae; genus Neoneuromus; species Neoneuromus ignobilis. The sequence goes on along the minus strand of CP092087.1, from coordinate 65,900,953 downwards.
TAGTTATTAAAAAAAAACATATATAACTGCATCTGCATAAAGATCGAATTGGTAAACATACTATTACTTACCACATTTTATCTTCTATCCACGATGCCAAGAAATGTCTCACTTCTATGGGAAAATGATCACCGTAGATCGATTGTATTTGTTTAATCGTTTCTGGCGGTAATTGTTGTGCTTTTGCCCACAACGACATGTTTGTTGTATTTATATTTCTAACGTAACGAAACGAAATCAACAATTATTTGTTACCACATGAAAAAAAATACGTGTGCGTATGATTAATAATCTTATTAGTGCACAACGCTATCACAAGCGGCACTGCGTTATCAGATAACTATGAAGACTAAGATAGACGTGTTTATTTGCGCATTATATGCAACGTTTTAAAAACGTTCACTTAAACTATTATCGGATACGTTTGTTTTAACACAACCACAATAATTTTATTAATGATTTATTGAGATTTAACTTAAAATGTCTCACAGCGTTTTCCTACGAAACCGCCATATTTATTTTGTAGTCTGTACACATTCTCATTTTATACATGTTTGTCGGAATAAATTAGGCGCATTCATAATAAATATAACGTTTTGTCTATCTTCATCAGATACTTTATTTTCGTATTTCGTTTGCGTTTTATACTCATCAACTACCGACTTTCCCTTATTGTGAATATGATCACACCTATCTTGCCTACACTCCCACCAGCATACCAAACATATATTTCTTTGATATGTACCTATTTTGGCTTATTTCCATCATCTTATACAATGTTCAAAAATAAAACTTACAGAAAATTAAGAAATATTCATGAGACATAATTATAGATATCAGTTTTTTAATTATTTTTTCAACTTTAAGGAAATTATTTACAAATAACAAGCATATTTTATATCACCTTAATTTTATCCTTATATATATATATATATATTTTTATATATATATATATATATATATATATATATATATATATATATATATATATAGGATAAAATTAAGGTGATATAAAATATGCTTGTTATTTTAAATAATTTGTATAATATATATATATATATATATATATATATATATATATATATATATATATATATATATATATATATATATATATATATATATATATATATATATTGCACATCAATATCAATTAATATATTATTTCTCAAATATTAATTTTTATCTATTAAATTCCTGATACACATATGATTTTTATTTGAATTTATTTTTTATGTAACAAAGAATTCTAATATATACTCGTAAATTAAAAAAATAAACATTTAATAGTTTTTTCAATTTAATTAATACATAAAAATTTAATTATGTACTGATTTATAAATTATTATTATACAGACATATTTTTTGAATAAAAAATATATACTTTTTTATTTATATTATAGAATAAAATTACAATATTAAAATTCATATATGAGCTATTGATCATTAAACCATATATAAATATAACCAAAAATTTTGAATTTTTTAAATAACAAAAGTTGACAATGAAATGATTATAAGTGAACAATTTTTAAATTAATATTTCATTTTTTACGATATAACATATCAAAAAAATAGTATGTTGTTCTCAATTTAAGAATATTTTTCATATTAAAGTTAGGTCTATGTTCATAACCTATAAAATAAGGTAAAACTATATAGGAAATCATAACAGAAAATAAATACGTACAAAGAATTACAATATGAAATCGAGTATACAGAGAATTGAAGAATTACATAATTATTTTAAAGCACATAATAAAATACGCGAATATCAAGCACATAATTCCAAAGTACATTCTGTAGGATGGAGTTGTGATGGAAAACGTTTAGCGTCCGGATCTTTTGATAAATGTGTATCGATTTTCACTTTGGATAGTGATCGACTTGTAAGTTAACACGTATAAAAACATAAAAATATATTAAACCAAATTATCATTTATTTAGAATAAAGAATGTACATTCCGTGGACATGCAGGTTCTGTAGATCAATTATGTTGGCATGCATCGAATCCAGATTTGTTAAGTACAGCAAGTGGAGATAAGTCTGTACGAATTTGGGATGCAAGGTCTCAAAAATGTGCCGCTAATATCGCTACCAAGGGTGAAAATATTAATATAACATGGGCTCCGAATGGAAACACGATCGCTGTTGGGAATAAGGAAGATTTGGTTACATTTATCGATACTAGAACGCATAAAATAATTGCTGAAGAACAGTTTTCGTTTGAAGTTAATGAAATATCGTGGAATAAATCGAGTGATTTATTCTTTTTAACAAATGGACAAGGATGCATACATATATTAAGGTATTGTAGAGTACATAATGCCTTTTTTTAATAAATCTTTATTAATGAATGCATTTTTAGTTATCCTGACTTAGAACTTCAACATGTATTAAAGGCACATCCTGGTACTTGTATCTGTATTGAATTTGATCCTCAAGGCAGATACTTTGCTACAGGAAGTGCAGATGCTTTAGTGTCTTTATGGGATGCAGATGAATTAGCTTGTCTTAGAGTTTTCACAAGGTAGTGTAAAATAAATTACTTAATTAAAATATTATTTTAAAACACAGACAATAATTTTATTACCTTTTAACTTTCAGATTAGATTGGCCAGTTAGAACAATATCATTTAGTCATGATGGTCAATTATTAGCATCGGCATCTGAGGATCTAATAATTGATATTGGTTTTACAGAAACTGGAGAAAAAGTTGCAGACATACAAGTTGAGACAGCAACATTTACAGTTGCATTTCATCCTAAACAGTATCTTTTAGCATACGCTTGTGATGATAAGGACACATATGACCGGAAAAGAGATGCAGGAAGTTTGAAAGTATGGGGATTTCCATCTGAATAATACTATTTATATGTGTTCAATTATTTTATAAAAGTGTCATAGAAGTTATATTTCTTAAAAATGTTTTTTTTTAAAAAAAAATCAATTGTACATTACATTTTTGTGTTACGCCCATGTTTCACTTTGATATCTTCCTATTTTTTCTAGATTTTCAATAAAACTTGTTGCTTCACTAGAAACCAATTTTCCTTCTACTTTGCAAATTTCTATGAAAGCATCTTTTACATTCATGGGCATATTTTTTGAATTTCCAGCTAAAAATATATAAGAGTTCTTTTCTGATAACCAATTCCATATCAATTTCGAATTTTCTTCAATTTTATGTTGAACATAACTAAAATTTTAAAAATAATTAATTGTAATATTTTGTAATATAAATTTTCATATTTTTACATTTTATTATCTTGATCCCTAGAAAATGCGCATATCAAAGAAAGATATTTATCTTCCTCTAATTTCAAAAATTCATCTTTAAAATGAAAATCTCCTTTTTCATTCCGACAACCAAAAATTAATAATAGTGTATCTGAATGTGCTTCGTTTAGATAATTCTTTTCAGATATAAAACTTCGAAAAGGAGCTACTCCAGTTCCAGGACCGACCATAATAATACGACTATCCTGCAATAAAATTACCTAGGAAATATACATAATACATTTTTTTTTATTAAAAAACATTTAATAATTACATTTGTAAATTTTGAATAAAAATAAAATTTATTTGTATTTACATTGTTTTGTGGAAACCTAAAACTTCCTTTCTTTAACCAAACATGTACAATATCATTTTCTTTTAAACCAGCCATCCAATTGGAACAAAGACCTAATCTTTCTTTTTTTAATTTTGTTTTATATTTAACAACAGCTACTAACACGTGTATTTCATTTAAATGTGCTTTTGCACTGCTAGCAATTGAAAAAGCACGGGGTTTTATAGTAGTAAGTAATTCAAATAACAAATTCAGATTTAACTTAGACGTTGCATGTGGAAAATCACGTAAAACTTCAACAATATTTCGTCTCGGCCGATTACAGTAGTTATACAGTTCGTTTTGTCCTTCAGGAGAAGTAAATTCTTGACATTTTTCTTTTTCAAGTTCACTCGTTGTAATTTCTCCAAGTATAGAGAAAGTATACCTTCTAGGAATGGCTGATAAGTCCCAATATTCAATACAAAGTTGCTCTAAACTTAGTGTTTTATTTAATATACTAGGAACAGGCATATCAGGGTCAATTTCTGATAAATTAATTAATGTATTACAAGATATATCGGCATTGTTTTCATTCAAAATATTGAAAAATTCATCTACTTGTTCTTTTGAATTTTTTGGTCGTATCATTAAAACATCCCCTGGACTATATTCTACATCTCGCTTATAAAACTTAATCAATCGTACATCCTGAAAAAATATTTTTATGGGATTTTTTTAAGAATAATTTAACGAACAGTGAAAGTTATTTACTTGAAAATGATTTTCAGCTGTTGTTCGTTCATTACTTTTTACAGTTGTTTTAAGAATTTTATCTAGTGATGGTTTTCCATTATCTTCTATGTTATCAAAAAAAATACTCTTTGGTAATTCAGTAGTTGGATTATCTTTGATATTTACTTTCCACCTGTACATAAGCAATTATATGATAAAATTAATGAATTTGTTGAATATTTATATTCACACCGACCTAGGATAAATACAAGAAGTAACATGATTCAAAGTATTTTTGATTGAAGGAAAAATGTCATACAATTTACTCCAGACATTCTCAAACCAAGGATCCACTACAGCATCAATTCCGAGATCATGTTGGTCATCAGCTAAAGCAATAGGAAGAAGAGCATAACCTCCTAATTGTAATAATCGTTTATGTAGTCGTTTTGCCACGAAATTAAATTTGACATAACTGGAATCACCTAATCCGAGTACTGCAAAACTGAACGTCGACATTCAATTTAGTATTTATTTTTTTATTTAAATGTATCGAACCTCATATTACGTAAAGAATCCGATGGTAAGTTCTTTCTCAAGAGGAATTTCCAAAATCGTTTCATATTATCAGGTTCTTCTCCTTGACCAGTTGTTGAACATATAAATATCACAATGTTTTCATATATTAATTTATTTATATTATAATTATCCATTGGTAATATAGGACAAGATATATTTTTTCTTTTTATATCTCTCCATAATTTTTCAGCTATATCCTGAGCTGTTCCTGTTTGACTTCCATACAAAATTAACAACTTTTCAGTCTCCATTTTCTTTAATCAATTTTATGAATTTGCACTGATTATTTTTTTGCAAGGTTATATATATTACTTGGAAAATGATATGTTTATTGAGATGTCGAGTTAGTTGCCTAGATGTCAGGCAGAATAAACAACTATTGTAATCACGTGCTTTCTAGAGCTTTTTAAAGCTTTAAGCAGTATGTTATTGGCTGTTCTACAAAACGCATGCGTTGAAATTAGAACACGTTTTACGTTTATAAAAAATGTTTACTATTTTATTTAAAAAAAAATACAATATGTTTTTATTATTTTCTTAACTGAAATAGTATAATAAAAAGTAAATTGTTGTGAGAAAATTTAGGATTTTCAATAATATTGTTGGATATGTGAATAAAAAATAATAATAAATTATAGTGATTGTAAACAATTTATGAATGAAAACGTGTGTTCAATTAATTAGCGTTGATTAAAAAAGCTTCCTTAATAAAAGCGTTTCATATGTAAAACAAAAGCGAATAGTAAAGCTGCGGCATTAATTACGTCATGTTATATAAATAAGTGTGATTCCTATTAGCGTAAGCCTAATAGGAACGTCATCTAAAGTCGATTTTCGTATAATAAACACGACTGCATAGTACATTAACATTATATTGTACAAGAGAAGTAGGACAAAGTTTTTCACAAATCAAAACCGACACGAACACTCGCGATCTTATCAAATTCTAACTATAATTTAACACGAGCGGTACACTTAATTTTCGACATGGCCCAGTGTGAAGTTTTGTTCGAACATGACATGTACTTTTAGTGAGAAAATAAACTGAACATAAGTTCGCTGGTACACTTTGTACGGGATATTGATTGCCTTCAGAACTAATGTTTACAATGCTTTTTCAGTTCGGTTTGGTCATCGTTTTATACCGCCCTTGAAAATATTCAGATTAAATTAAATTTTATTGATCCTCCATCTATTTATTTGAATAGAAAACAGCCGTAACCTAGGTTATTAACGTTTTCCATTGTTGCGAAAACGATTTTTCATTATGTGTATGTCGTCGACAATTTCTTATTGTATTTTCCTCATATAGAGTTAATGTATTGTATTCTTAATTAATGTCTGGAGTTTTCTAAGAAAATAATTAGGAATATCACTTGATACTGAATTTGTTCGAACAATAAATTAAAATTTTATCGAATTTCTTAGCTCGATGATTAGAAACATTAATTTACATAAAATGATTTTACATATTTAATAATGTTAAAGTTAATAATTGTTTTTTTAAACGAGGTTTCATGTCAGCAAATCGATTAATCATATAATTAATTCAAGAATATATTTTAACCACATACAATAGATTAAATTATTTATATATATATATATATATATATATATATATATATATATATATATATCTTTAACCTCTCTCTATTCATTGCTGAATAAAGGTCTCTCCCTAAACTTTCCACTTAGACCGATCTAATGCTTTTATTTTCAAGTTTATTTCGACGAATTTTCTTATATCTACCTATACTTATACATACATACATATATATATATATATATATATATATATATATATATATATATATATATATGTGTATATATATATATATATATATATAAATGTGTGTGTGCAAAATGTACGTATCTCACTATTTCATTATAACAGTTGTGCTTTTATGAGTAACGTATTAAATAAAAGAATTGTTTTGAACTTATTCTACTATTGCCTAAATGTAATTTAATTATTTATAAAAATCTATTGTAGCAGTTTTTGTGATGATTTAAACAACGAAGGTATAAATAATGTGTGATTTGATTGTAAAATTCTTTTTAAATTTGTATTTTAAAAAAGTAATATCGTTATTTTTTAATTACCATTTTGAATTTTTTTCTTGTTAATTAAATTATAATTTAGTACTGATTTACTTAGTTTTAATTAATAATTATCTTCAATGGATACTAGTACAATATTTATTTGTTTATGAATAAGTAAAAATTTAAAATTTTCATTTTATTTACAAGACATAAAGGATTTGAAATGAAATATTGAAGAAATGTCATAATGATTAATAATTGAAATCAAAATTGTTTATTATCTTATTTTTATGGTTATTGTAATATTTTATTCCTTTGTTCATCATTAAGCTACTGTTTTTGAATTGAAGTCATAGTCAGATAGATTGATATTTTAAAAGTATTCATTTAATGATGAAACCAAACCAGTCGCGAAAAAAAATGTCAACATAGAGCAATGTAATCTTTTTGAAATTCTTTTTTTAGCATATATTTAATTTCTTTTATCAGTTTTATTTAAATATAAACTTATATAAAACTATTTATTAATAACTGTTTTGGAATTGTGGTGAATTCAATTTCACAGAAATTAATTATCGCTCCAACACCACAAGTTATTATAAAAGTGTTAGATAATTATTCATTGTGATGTGTGGTTATTGTGATATGTGAAATGTATTTACTAATAAGTCTATAAAAAGTTAACATAATCAAACAAACTTAAATACAGACATTTAGTAATAAGTTTATATTTTAAATATTTATTTTTTTCCTCAATTCAATAAAAAAAGACAATGTTTATAATTACTTGAATAATAAAAAAAACTCTCCTCTTAATTACAACAAAATTAAAAGATGATTAGTTTTTACGATAGCATAAAAATAATCTAAATCATTTAAATGAATAAAGGATTCAAATAGTATTATGAAATTTGTTTCAACTATTCCAAGAAAAATGAAAAAATCTCTACATATTGAATGGATGAAATTTAAAAAAATATTTTTTATAAGACTACACAAAAAAAATAGAATTTTTATTGATTGTAATAATAACTAAAAATCGATATTATTTTTATCATGTAAAAATTAAATTTATGTTTCAATCAGAATATATATATATATATATATATATATATATAAATTAATTGCTTACTCATAAAAATATGTATAAATTAACGATTTATTTATATTATAATAACATTTTTTGTACTGGAATTCTTTAAAATAAATTATCGTGAAAGAAATTTTAAACGTGAAAAATATTTGGATAAAACTAAAATATTTTTTAATATTAGAATGTTGAAATTTTATATCTGAGTAAGACAGTCCTTTCTGTTCTTATATTAGAGAATTGAAAGGCTTCTTTGAATCTTAGGAAATATGTTTAATGGAATGGCTGATTGTCTCGTCTGAGAAACATAATTTAAAATATGTTGGAATGGGCTTCATATATAATACATTTTCTTAAAAAATTGGAGAAAAATTAAAAAGATTAAAATAAAGGTTTTTTAATAGTTTTGAATTATATTTTTCTGATATATACGTAAATAGAGATTAAATCTAAAATTAGGACAACATGGGCAGCACTTGTAAAAATTAATAATTTAATGAAGAGTAAAGTATCATTGGGTCTGAAACAGAGAGCATATAATCAATGTGTACTATCTACTTGTACTTATAGATCATAAATTTGGATATTGAATGCAAATATGAAACAAAAATTTATGACAATACAGCTAAGTATGGAAAAAATAATATTAGGAATTTCTAAACGTGATCGAAAAACCTGTAAATGGAGATTAGAATATTGATATAACATAATAAATTAAATTGATGAAATGTACATGGGCAGAACATACAGTAAGAAGAGAAGATAACAGATGGCTAAAAATCATTATGGAAATGCAATCGAGAGATGAAAATAAGTGAAGGAATAGATTCTATCAAAAATGGAGGAATTAAATTGTAAAATATAGTGAGAGTGAGAGTTAAATGAGATTAGTCATGTACAGGAAACAATGGAAGAATCTTGGGAAAAATACCATTGAGCTTGAAACGGGAATCATATAACCAATGTATATTATCTGCTTGTATTTATGAGTTATAAACTAGGACATTAATGCAAAAATTAAGCAAAAACTTTTGACGAACTTTTAAGTGAAACATAAAAATAACAATGTTAGGAATTTCTAAATGTTACTGAAAAACTTGTAAATGGATACGAGAATAAGTAAGAGTAATTGAAATAATAGTACAAATAAAATTAACGAAATGGGCATGGATAGGACATAGAGTAAGGAAAGAAAATGATAGATGAATAAAAGTTACTATGGAGTGGTTACCAAGTGATAAAAAGAAATTCAGAAAGAGACATTATCAAAGATGAAGAGATGATATTATAAAGTAATATAGAGGTGTGAGATAGGTTAGATGAGATTAGTCGTGGACAGGAAACAATGATAGAGTTTTAAGAAACATTTAAGAGGATCTAATAATTAAAAATCTAATGACGATATTCAATGAAGCTTTTGTCCACTAGTGAGTTGGTAGATGATTTGATGATGATTAATATGATTATATATATATATATATATATATATATATATATATATATATATATAACCGACTGGGTAGTACAGTGGTTTGCATCACCACGTGTCATGCGGCAGATTGCGTTCGAATCCCAGTCGGAGAGTCCCTCATTTTCGAGGGTTGAGTATGAGGCCAACAACCTTATCTTGTAAAAAATAACTGTCGAGAAGGGAGTAAACCCCGAATAAAAAAATCTTCACCAATCCGCCTGGTCAGCGTGGTGAATATGACCAAATTCCAGTGAATGGTAGCATTCATTGAGGCTCTCGTCCAGTAGTGGATTGATATGGGCTTTATGATGTGATGTGATATATGTATAGTAGTGTTTTATTAAGTTGGATGAAATTTTTGATAGGGATTCAATTTGAAATTCTATCACTTTTAAAAAAACACCCATATATATATATATATATATTTCATTAGTGTGCATTTGTATTTGGATTTTATCTATTTTCTTAGAATATTTGAGTAGGGTGTGGTTATAATATTTTATCACAATAGATTTTCGTTAATTTCAAAATCTTAGTTATAAATTAAAAACTCTAATAATTGTTTTGAAAGAGATATTTTTGATTGAAAGAAAAGAAAAAGTATACTTTTATTAATAATTCAAATTTAACAAAAAAATTTTTTTAATAATTATTTACAGTCAAATATTATTCTACTTACAACTTCAATATTTTAAATTGTCATAAATAAAAATTTTATATTAATTATTTCTGTAGAATATATTTGATTTTTCATTAGATGTATTATTAAATAGTATGAACAGTTCAAAACCTTTTAATTTTAATGCTAATGTAATATTGATATTTATTACTAATTGATGAAGAATGAATATATATATATATATATATATATATATATATATATATATATATATATATATATATATGTATGGTAATATAGGTTTTCTTACAGTACTTCTTCGACTGTGACCTTGATTCATAGACAGTGACTATTTTTATTGCATTTTGTTTGGATTTTACTGAAAATGCTAATAAGAATCTACTGAATATTTAAATTTTGTAAACGTTCACTGTAACCCGCGTGTTGTGTATTTTTAGATAGTTTATTTATAAAACAAAGTCTATAAAATTTAATTATAAATTGATTTGTATGAAATATAAAACAAACATGTAAATTTATTTACCAAAATAACTATAAATTTATAATAACATGTCATCTGCGAATTTTATTTATAGAAATTAAAGTTAACCAAATATGCCATGTACTTGTATAACGTATGTATATAATAATAAAAATAATATGAAATAAAATCATTTTCGTGAATATCGCGTGACAAAAACAAATCGAATGGAAGAGAAGTGTTATCGAAAAAAATACACGATAAAAATGATCGTAAAAACTAAATGTAAACTAGAGATTTGTTCAGTGCAGCGATTAAAATTAAAAAACTACACCGTGTAAAAAACAACATTTCTCCATGTCGAGAAACATTATGAACATAACAAAATGGCTACCGCTAGAAAACGAAGATGACAAAACAGTGTACGTTGAGTTTCGTAAACTGAAAGAAGAAGCTGACGCGTTCGTTGTACGTTTGGCGGGCTATTTGAATAATTTAAAAGTGCTCCACTGGGTCTCGTTACAGGTACGTGTTTCATTTCCATAACGATTCCAGTGTATGCTTCTGAACTGTTGTACATATTTCACTTTCTGTTCTTTACTCAAGGAATTGAACGAAGTTGTTGAAGAAGCTCAACATATTCTAATGAAATACAAAGATATGAGGTTTATAACAGATTTGCAGATCGTGTTTCATAATTTTAAAATGAGAAATATCATGCAGATTTTGTGGAGGATTAAACTGAAAATTTCATATCTTTTACAACAGTTGGTTACTGAAACGTTAGTGTTATCGTTTAAAGAAGGTGAAAAGTTGTTAGAAAATATATTTAAGTAAGTGACGATTTTACTGTCTTTAATTATTTATATTTGATGTAGATTAATAGTAAAAAAACTGTTTTTATATGCCAGTTGTGTCTAACGATTAGAAGTAGAGAAAAATATTTGTTTTTTTTTTTAATTTATTGTAATATTATATTCTTATTGTCCATTATTGGATTGTTGATACTGTTTTTGGGATGCTTTGATAAATTCACTTTGATATAAATAAATAATTTACTGCAATACTACATAATTTTTAAAATCGTGTACTAAAATGGATATTAATCACTAAAAAAGTGATGATTTTCTAAAGTCAAGATTCCATTAAATTTTACAGTAAAATAAAATATTAGACCAGGAGTCATATTTTAATTACTTAGGATGTGATTTTTTATGGTGGAGATTCCATTAGATCGAAAATTGTATCAAAAGATAAGGTAGACTAGGTGTTACAGTTTAATTATCTTATTCGTTATTACATATGAGTACAATGTAGATTTTAAAAATATATATAATAAATAAATACTTATCTCAATACTATAATATATAATCGAAATTTGACTGATGATACAAGATAAGAAACATAGAATAAGAATAGCAAAAATGAAATTTTTAAGAGAGAAAGAGGTAACAAAGATTGACAGGATAAGAAACGATGATATCAGAGAAAGCCTGTAAGTCGTCACATTTCTAGAGACAGGATAATAGAATATAGAGAAAAGTATAAATAATATTTAACCCTTTCGTTACTAAAGTTGATTATGGTCATCTAATGTTGAATGCTCGTTGTATACTAAAGATGATTATTCATATTAGTTAGTAGATTCGAGGCTCAACTGCTTCATATAATATACTGGTGGCCAACTTTACCATAGCAAAAAGATTAAACAGAAAAAATAAAAACAGAATATTACAAAAATCCTACATCTACAAATTATCAAGCTGAAAAAATGTAGATCGATTAAGAAAATACTGGTAAATCGGAACAAAACAAAATTTTATATCCTGAAGAATATGATAATTTGTACAAGATTTTATAACAGTTTCCAATAAACTTAAATTGTTTAGAAGCTGATGTGCATTTCGATCACTATGTATCATTGTCAAAATGATGAATTATATAATCTGAGATTTAGAAATTTAAAATTTTATATTGCAACTAATAATCGAAATGCATATCAGAAAATAAACTGAACATTAAGTGACAATAAAAAATCGAACATATATTGGTGGTGTAAGAGATTTATTATATAAGTAGTTCAAATTTTATATTAAAATGCATTATTAATTTTATATTATTTAATTTTCATTTTGTCTCTCTAATCATGAATTACTATTTTGGGAAATACGATTTAAAAAATTTAAATACAATTTAAGATGAACAGAAATAAAAAAAAATTATATATTTATTATTATATATTTTTTTGTTTAATAAATTTAATGAGAAAATTTCGAAATAGTTGCGAAAAATGATATTTTGTAATAAAAATCCAAAAAATTGTATTTAATATACATTAAATTAACATGAAAAATTTTGAAACTTTTATTAATTTTCATTTAATTAATTTTCATACTTACTAAATATTAAAAAAACAGTCAATTAATTAATAATAAATAATTAAATCATTAAAAAAATACTTTTCTATACTCAGTTACAATTTATATTATATTTATTTCTTATTAAAATAAGTGTAACTGTTTTAAGGAGTGGAGAAATAGATAAAATATTTTTAACTAAATTAAATAACTTCGTTAGAATTAATGTAAATTCATTTCATGCTTCTATTGAAATATCTTTTTATATTATAATTATTTCAAAATATTCCAGTGGTTTCGTACGAATTCATGAATTTATTGAAATTCATCGCTATGTTTTATGTAAATGTTTAAATTAAATGAATTTTTAAAAAAATGCTATTTAAAATGCTATCTTTAAATAGTTTAATCACGTTTATTTTTTCAAAATAAATACGTTAAAAATAGTTTGAGGAAAAATAATTATATCAATAAACAATATATTTTTCAGAATCGCAAAAAATAAATCATTGTTTATAATGTTTTCACAATTAATATTTTTTCACTTAAAAAATAAGAAATACAGATTTTTGTATTAATATTTTCAAAAAATGTATTAACAATTTGATAAAAATATTTATGGATAAAAGCATTTCATTTATTTTTATGGCTAGATTTTATTGTTACTAATTAATTAATAATTAATACTTAAATGTCTAATTAATATTCCGTCATTCAAAGAACTATTTTTATAATAAATAAACAATATCGTTATCTTTTCCTTCTAGGAAAATTTATTTGTTCATATTTGTTAGAAATATTTCAAAGTTTAATTATTCATGATCTTATCTCAACAAAGTATTTATCTTGGCAATTGAGGAAATATTTGTACTCAATATAATAATCTGGTAATGTTTGTCTAAGAATCATTTATTGTTACACGTACTTGTCGACCTGTTTACAATGTCGTTTATTCCATGCTTCCAATGTATTTGTTTTATAGCTCCTGCAGTAATAACAAATTTTATGATGTTATTAAACATGAACATTTAGTACATTCCGTAACCTCAATATATTTCAATTTACTAATATAATAGGGTGACTATATACCTTATTTATATTACAATCATCCCATTATTAATTTAAGTAATTTTGTTTATATAAAATCAAAATTGAGTACAATGTGTCTGTTTTATTATAAAATTTGTATTAGTATTCAAAATTCAATATAATTATTTTTTTAGTCTTTTTAGTATCATATTTAATATTATAACTCTCAACACTATTTTCAATAATATATTTTTTTGTACATTTTTCATTTTTAATCAATTATATTAATGCTCGAAAAAATTGTACAGATTTTCAATAAGTTGCATTAGAAAAAAATATAAAAATATAACAAATAACGTTAGAAAATATGACTATTATGCAAATAATCCCGAATTATAGATTTCAATAGGAACCAAGCAATGACGTTTATAGTTTTGTATATTTTTGAAAATAGATGAAAATAAAGTGTGTCTACATTCAATGCTTTTTTTACAAATTATTGATAAATTTTTAATGTAAGTATAACAAATTATGCATGTGAATATGTTTAGAGAATTTATAATGAAAAAAATGTTCAGAATCTGTATTAGTTGAAACAAAATTGTGTTATATCAAAATAATTATATTTCTTTAAATTAGTTAATAGCTTTTAACTCTTTTTCTGTAATCCATTTTTATATGATAACTTTAATAAGTTGTTATATGATAATGATTTACTTCTCGAAATTTTAGAGTCATTAAAACAGTATTACAAATTAAGAGTAATTTTAAAATTTAGAAAATAAAAATACCATATTATTTTTTGGCTCTGAAACCAAAAGTTTCGAAGTTTGGCAGGGCTGTATTACTTGATTTGTATTTATCAGATAGTTCATCTTTAAGTTAGTATTTATTTCCATTTTTGTTAAATTTCTTCCATAATAAATTTCCATAAGAAAATTCGTTAATACAAAAATTTAATTTCAGCAGTTTTTCTTTGAAACTGGATGGATTTTTCAAATTATAGAAAAGATAATGAAATGTTCTTGAATATAATATAACAGTATTTTATATATATATATATATATATATATATATATATATATATATCACCATCATCAATCGTTTTACATCCACATGAATATATAAAGGCATTTCCAAAACATTTCACTTCAATTGATGCAATGCCTTTTTTATAGTCCAATCTAACGATTTTTGTTATATATCTGTCTCATTTATACGGTCTCTTTGAGTCTCTTCTCGGACTTTTTTATACATCTAGATTCTCAATCAAATCTACATATAACCATACACAGAAATATTACTTTTGATTTTTTAACAGTTTTAAAAATGATATACAAGTGATAATTTGTAATATTTCATTAAACAACAAACAAGAATCAAATATTATATAATTTTATCATTTTTATATATAAATTTCTAAGACGACATCATTTTTATTAAAAAGTTAACTACGAAATTAAAAACATCGTTATCAAAAATTAGATAACAAAGTTGATAGTTTTTGAAGAATTAATTTATATGTTAATTCATGTTATTTCTTTTTTGAAATATTTTAAGTTCATCAGTAAAAATTTAAAATTTTTGAATAAGAATTTTTTAAAGAGAAATAGAAAAATAAATTAGAATTAGTTGTTACACTTTAATTTTTTATTTATTTTTCTATTATAATTGCTTGTCCAATAATACAAAAATTCTGAAAAAAAGGATTTTATACTATAATTAATTTTATATTTGAAGTGTAAAGATTTAATTACAAATAGTGTTACTATATATCGTTTTTATCCTGTTCATTTTGCATTTTATTTAACCTTTTGGGTACCAAGGGAGCGATATGTCGCTCTTCCATACATTTATGAAAAATTACAAGAGTACTATTGACACAAATGTATCGCTTTTTAATTTTCTGAGTGCTGTAACTCATACAAAAATAAATTTTGATTCACAAACAAAACGTTAAAAGCTAACGCACATATATTTTTATGTGTTTTGTCCATTTATTCTAAATACCGCAATTCGTGCAATATTTAACACTTGTTTAGCTAACTTATATATTTAAATCAATTGAAAAATCTCATATTATACAATTTCAAGTTGGTAGTCGTATAGTCAACGTTAAAAAAGTGGCATTTGATATTTTTGGAAGAATTTTCCAAATGCATTTATTATTTATCAGGAAATTACAACCGAAGAAAAAAATCCTGTCTAGAATTCACATCATCCTTAATAATTATTATAGGAATGGAATGATAAGTAAAAAAAAAACTGATATGAAAATTTATTATGATATGGGCCTTGAAAAACTACCAAGTTGTAATATGAACCTTTATGTTTTATGCAACAATAGGAATGGAAGATCAACGAAAAGTCTCTTTTCATATGTTCGATTTGCAAGAAAGGGCTTCATTGATTCTCTCTGAAAGAATATAAGTTTATATGAATTTTTTTTGGATTACTTACATCTATTTATAACAATAAGATTTACAAAAATAGTCGAAAGTACTCGTTATAAAGGATAATAAATCTATTTTTTTTTACAAAAAGTTTCATTTTTATTTTTTATGAAAATATTTCTTTTATTTTTTTTGTAAACTTTTTTGAAATTATTATTTGTTATATTAGTAATAAATTCAGTCCAATATATTGTTAGTATATTGTAAAAAAATTAATAATATTAACGTAAAACTGACTGAAATATATAGGGGTTTACAATAAAAATATCAAAACTTTGACAGCTGATGGCACCGATATTTGATTTTTTTCATCTTATTTTCGCATTAAACTCAATATAGTTTGGCAAATTATCATGGAACGTTTAACACTTCGACAACGTTTAGAAATTGTAAAAACCTATAAAAATCAATGTTCGGTTCGTGAAACTTAACTCATTATACCATTTATCAAATTGTTGAAAAAATTTAAAACAATTTTACTCTATATGATACCAGCAATGCCTATAAAACTAAGAAATGCAAAAAGTGAAGACAATATTATTTCTGTTAGTGAAAATTTCAAAATGAGACTGGAGATCACGTTTAAGTAAATGAAGTGCATTACCGAACTACGATTCATAATTTTTTTTCCCAAAAATGATTGAAAATGGTTTGCTCGAAATGTGGTTTCAACACAACGGTGTTACGTGACGATATATTTACGGAAATAATAGATTTATGAAAATAAAAGTTTAATGAGTCCATTATTTCACGAAATGGACCCATCAATTGGCCACTAAGATCATGTGATTTTATTCCATTAGATTATTTTCTGTGAAGTTATGTGAAATTATTGGTTTATGCTGATAAATCACAAACAATAAAAACATTAAAAATAAACATTCAACATGAAATTGGACCACAATTATATATATTTTTATAATCTTGCATTTGTGCTCAAAATTGTCTAGTATTTTTCGTACACATATGTATAAAAATTTCCACTGGCGCTCAAAGAGTTAAATAGTCTTGTTTATATTAAATCAAATGAAACATATATTTGATATTTTTTTCCATATATTTCTACTCCACTTCACGTTACGCACACTGGTTACGATTAAAAAAATTATTAATATTTATAATTACACATTTTTTTAATCTCCGTTTTTACACAGTCGAGAAACTCGAACGTACAGTATAAATAAAATCCCTATTAAAAAGGATAATTTTCAGGTTAACGAACATTTACAACGAATTATTAGCATTAGATGCGAAATACGCTTCGCATAAACAAAGCAGCATGTGTATCAATACATGCCCGACCCTGCTGTTCCCCGCCAAAAAAATATCAGTTACGAAAATTTTACAAACTCTCGCGCAGACCAGAGCGGAGAATTGTTGTCACAGATTGATTGATTGTTTATTGGAAATCTATAAGCCGCTCGAAATGCACGAAAATGGTGATGGGGACAATAATTCCGATACGTCTAGTATTGAAATATACAGGTAACTATCGCAAAACAGTTTATAAATTGCAATAGGCGTAGTGTGTGTGTGTGTGTTGACGACGATGAACGGGCGTTGGAAATACGAAACGGAAATTATCAATGTATCCGGTCGATTTATTTATTTTTCGATATTTGTATCGATTTCGTACAAGTTAGAATTCGTCAATGTTTGATAATCTTTGATATTTTAATGCAACGTCTATTGCATTTATTTTATGAATTTATTTTTCACACTTTTTCAATAATCGAAAAACTGAACCATATGTTCTTAACAAAAATTCATTTAAAATAAGCGTTTAAAAAATTCAAATAAGTAAAAGATCTAAAAAGTTAATCTATAAATCAATCTAAATTTATATATCTATTTAGCTATATTTATATAAATGTAGATAGATACATAATAAATAGAAAAAAAGATATGAACATAAACACACATATTTTTTTTAAAACTTTTCTTAACATTTATTATAACCATATTGGATCATCACATGAGTAAAGTGATATTTTTCTATTAGACAAAATTAATGATACAATATTTTGCAAAAATAGCAAAATGGTAAAAAATATATGCTGTTGAAATTTGCATAGTTTTCGTAAAATATTTAAACTGGGTCAGTAGGTTACTTACAAATAATCAAAGCTTAATCTGAAATAACGATTGGATATCTGCTGTAGATTTTAAAATTAGATATTTTTGAATCGAATTGTTATTGGTGATGAAAAATAGATTGTTTATAATAATATTAAATGTCTAAAATAATGGAATAACTGCAACAAGACACCGTATACATAGCTGAAGGGAGGACTCCATCCAAGTCGTTTGGTGGAATATGGATGGAATTATCAATTATGATGTTCTACCAGACAATTATCGTGAATGTATTATATTATGAACAACTAGACTTTCAAACAATCTATCAACAAAAAAAGCCAACACAAGCTAACAAAAAAGCGCAATTTTTCACCATACGAGGTCGTTTGATAAGTCCGTGTAAATTCCGAAAGATGGCACCACTGGTGCATATCGAGGTTATTTTTAATTAGTAGCACCTCTTGGAAGAACACACATCAAGTTTCAGCCATATCGGTCTATTCCTTTGTGTTTGACAATCGTTGGAATCAAGGAAATCGAGTGATTGTCAAATAATGGACGAAAAAGAATTTCGCGTATTGATTAAACACTACTTCATTGAAGGCAAAACGACTCAGGAGACTAAACAGAAGCTCGATAAACATTATGGAGACTCTGCACCTTCGATTAGTGCGGTTTATAAGTGGTTTCAAAATTTTCGGAGTGGCCATATGAGCACAAGAGACGCTGAACGTTCTATTGTCGAGTCACCACTCCAGAAATTGATAAAATCCATGATACGGTGATGGATGACAGAAGAGTGAAAGTGCGTGAGATTACTAGTGCTGTAGGCATCTCGTGTGAACGGGTACATAATATTTTGCACCGACATTTGGACATGGAAAAGCTATCCGCCAGGTGGGTGCCGCGATTGCTCACGATCGACCGAAAACGAGGTCGTGTGAAGTGTTGCAAGAACGGTTTGCAGCTGTTTCAGCGAAATCCGCAGGACTTTAAGCGTCGTTTCATCACTGTAGATAAAACATGGATACATCACTACACTTGAGACCGAAGAGCAGTCTAAACAATGGGTTATCGAGGGGAATCTGCTCCGAAAAAGGCGAAGACAATTCCTTCGGCCGGGAAGGTTATGGTGAAATTCGACTATTTGAAAAAGGGTAAAACCATTACAAAATTGTTATTGGATCATTTGAAAACCGAGTTGCAAGAAAAACGTCCCCGATTAGCCCACAAAAAAGTCCTCTTTCATCACGACAACGCACCAGCTCACACCTTAGCAGTTGTGGCCGCAAAACTAATGGAAATAGGGTTCGAAATCGTTTCACGTCCCCCCTATTCTCCAGACTTGGCTCCATCGGACTATTATTTGTTCCCTAAATGAAGAAATGGCTCGCGAAAAAGATTTTATTCGAACGAGGAGGTGATTTGAATGACTATTTTACAGACTTGGACAAATCCTATTATTCGGAAGGGATCAACAAACTAGAGCAGCGTTGGATGAAGTGTATAAGCCTTATTTTTAAAAAAATTCAAAAAAATGAAGCAGTTTTTATTTTTACACGGACTTATCAAACAATCTTCGTAATAACGTCCGAACTCACATGAGACGAGAAATTTTCCAAAAACTAAGACAGTTTGAAGGGGAAATTATGATACATTAATCATATTATTTTAACTTGGTACTATCAGATTACTTTGAAATCTCCAAAACTACATTAGTTGAAAGTAGTTAAATACAGAGATTGATATTCGAAGGGAGCTTGATTTATTTTTTAGCGTGAAATTAAAAAAGTTTTATCTTCAGGGTACTGAAAAATTCAGATAAAAATTGGAAAAATTTTTGAGTAATAAGGAAAAATATTATTTGGATGAAATTAAAATGAAAAATGCTTGCTTTATTTTTTTAAAAAACTGCATTATTTATCGGATGACCCAATATTTTCTTTAATATTCAATTTAAATTACTTTTTTTTAAAAAAAATCTGAAATTTAAAAAACGCAAATATTTATTTGAATCTCCATTTATATATTTTTTATCTATCTATTATATATTAACAACTGTTTATTATTATTTTTTTGATGATTTTTTTAATACAATTCTTTCTAGCATAATCATTTTTTACGTTGTTTTATCAAGAAATTTAAATTATTAAAAAAGTAGTTTTTCTTTTTCTATGTAAACTTTTCAATAAAAATTCTATGTTATACAAAAATCATTTTGTCTTTTTTAATTAAATTCAATTTCTAAAATAAAAAACATTCATTTTGAGATTAAATTTTAAGTATTAGAAAAACGATTTTCCTTTTTCTATTGAAAGTACTAAATAATATGTTTTCAATTTTTCACCTTCAAAAAATTTAAAATATTTGTTATATTAAAATTGAATAACATTTTTTTCATTGGGCCATAACAATTTTTTTTAACAATCTTTATTTTATGTACTAATTATAACTACATATCATGAAAATGTAATAACTTTTTATGTCACTATGAAAATTGTTGAACGTAAATTACATTAACATTGTTGCATTAAGGATATCAACTATATACTTTGTACATATATATATATATATATATATATATATATATATATATATATATACATAATGTTTTAAAAATGTGCAAAAAATACACATGACAAATTATCAGATAAAAAGTAATTAGAAATCACTTTATGATACTTTTCTGAAAATTTTAAAAATAGCCAATGATTTGTATAACAATTCAAAATTTGTACATATTTTTCTTATTTTTAAATAACAATCATGTGAAAAATTATTAAATAAATTTTAAATATAAATTAATTTTATAAAAAAAATATTTACAAAGAAATTTTTGAATTATAAACTGAATTGTAGAAAAAAATGGAAAACTATTTTCATCTCTCTATTTAAATTTGATTTTAAAGTTAATAACAATTTTTAATATATATGATTTTATTATTATCAATATATTTTCAAAAATCTACAACTATCACTCTTTATCGTTGTATATTGTTTAAATATATTATTAATATAAAAAGAAAAAAATATCAACTAATTTAAAAAACATTTTATTACAATTTATTTCAAATAATCATTTGCTATTATCAAGTTATATTCAATAATATACATACATTGTTTTATGTTGTAATAAAAGCAATTAAATTTGATGTCTAAATTGACATCAATTACTTTCAAGTATGTACTTATTAAATTATACGACGAAAACGGTTTCAGTCTTATAACCTGAACTTTTTCTGAAAATTGCTGCTAATCGTTATTTTCTATCATCATTTAATTTGCTGTATTAGACTTTTCTTGTTTATTTTTAACTGTAGTTAGACTTTTATCTTTCTTTATTTATTTACTATTTTCATCATTTATTTTTACTACATACACACACAAATATATATATATATATATATATATATATATATATATATATAAATGAATTTGTGTACGTCTACGTTTATGTACCAGCATGTATATATTGAGATATTCTTGAAAACCACAACATATTAAATTAAAATGTTTACAACGATTGTTCAGTTTAGTCTTGTCTTCATTTTCCTTCAGCGACTGTCAAAATATAACATAACATCTATATTCTTTCGAAATTACTTTTTTTCGCACAGTAACTGTTATTTCATTCGTTATTTATAGGTATAACTTCTTTTGGTACGAACACCTATATAATTTGATTCGTACATAAATCTAAATAACTGCTTAACCTTCGAAGTTTATAATCTATTATCATGCAAAATTTCCATTAAAAAGATAATTATGTGCATATGTATATGGATATATATCTATATCTATCTATATATTTATATCTATCTATCTATATTATATATATATATATATATATATATATATATATTTATATACACACATATACATTTGTTTATGTATTTTATTATATACATAAACCGTGAGGTTAAAGACACCTGGAATATATGTGTTGTCTATTGATTCATTTAAAGAAATTTTGTGCAAATTTTTGGACAGTTTTGAAAAAGTACAACGAAATTTTGATTTATTGTTTATATATATAAATATATATATATATATATATAAATATATATATATATATATATATATATATATAAATAAATATATATATATATATATATATATATAAATATATATATATATATATATATATATATATATATATATATAATATATAATTAAAAAACATATAGAATATTGAAATAATTGGTTTAGTACTGTAAATAATTCAAATATAAATAAATTATTTACACTAATATAGGGTGGCCAAAATGACACTAAAATGTTTAGATAAATTATTAGATTAATATTACATTTACTTCTTGACTATTATTTACTATCGTTTAGTCTCTATGAACCACCCTAAATAAGATTTCATAAATAAATTTAAGAATAAATTTTTGAGCAATTTCTTTAAATCATATGGTGTGGAGAACAAATATATTTGTTTAAAAATATTGAAATTAACAGAATGTGTTTATTAATTATAATTATTACTCAGTTTATATTTAACTGATTGATTATTTGTTTGATATTTTTAATATAATATTTTTACAGAATTATTTTCCTAGAGTATATTCATGATTATGTAAAATATATATGTCGTAATTAAATTACTAATTTCATTAATAAAAACAATATTTGCTTCATAAATAATCTATTTTTAAATTAATAAATGAAATATAATTAATGTAGATATATCTTTTTTTAGAGTTATCTAAAATAAATGTTTTTTTTCTATTATTTTATTATCATTAAATTATTAAGAAATTTCTTTAAATTATGTGGTGTTGAAAAGGGATATATTTGTTAAAAAATATTGAAATTAACAGAACATGTTTACTGATTATAATAATCACTTAGTTAATATTTAAATAATTGATTAATTGATTGATATTTTTCAATATGATATTTTTATGAAATTATTTTACAAGTTTATATTCATGATTATATAAAATATATAAACCGTAATTCAATTATTAATTTCATTAATAAAAACTATCTTTAATTCATAAATAACCTATTTTTAAACTAATAAATAAAATATAATTAACGTAGATATATCTTTTTTAGGGTTATTTAAAATAAATGATTCATTTTAATTATTTTATTACTATTTGTAATTATATATAATGATAGATAATTTTAACCAGAGAGATAATTTATACACAGAGTTAAAACAAATGGCTCCATTATTATATACCGTATTAAATTTTCATATTTTCTTTTTGTTATAATTTTTCAAACTTTTAATAATATAATTTTTAACTTCATGCAAAAATTGCAATTAGGTGTTTTATTTTTTAAAAAATTCATTTAAGTAATTAATTAAGAAATATATTAAAATATTATTTAGGGTCATCCAATTGTAACGTCCAGATTTGTGCTTTATTAAAAAGAAACTATACATATGTTTTCCTATACACAACCCTATTTCTAATAAAACACAAATCTAGGCGTCACATTTGGATGATCCTATATATCATCATCATAATGTCTATATCAGCCCATTACTGAGTAAAAGTCTCATCGAATGACATCAGATCCTCTTAAATATTTTCTTAAAATTATTTCATTGTTTCCTGTTAGCAGCTAATTTTATCTACCACTTACCTCCAATATATTTGACAAAATTATCCCTTTATCTTTAATAAAGTCTTCTTTCGAGGCTTTTTTATTTCTTGGTCGTAACTTTACAAAGATTTTTGTCCATTTATTGTCATTTCTTTTTTCTATACACCTTTCCTATAACTATTTCATCGTTTTTTCTATTCTATTAATTATCCTTGTTTATTCTAAATCTTATATATATATATATATATATATATATATATATATATATATATATACGATATATATATATAATTTTATATATAACTTAGTAGACGACTTATGATTAATCAAGAAGTAGTTTTCAATAATTTTAAAAATTAAAAATCAAATAACAATATTTTACAATCATTAAACTTGACTA
Organism: Neoneuromus ignobilis; assembly: GCA_029203775.1. Taxonomy (NCBI): domain Eukaryota; kingdom Metazoa; phylum Arthropoda; class Insecta; order Megaloptera; family Corydalidae; genus Neoneuromus; species Neoneuromus ignobilis. The sequence goes on along the minus strand of CP092087.1, from coordinate 65,876,494 downwards.
GCGAGTCTTATTTTTCTTATTTTCATCAATTAATAAACTATACTCTGTAGAAAATTCATATATTTTAAAAAAATTTAATTATTTTTGTGTTAGAAAAAATATAGTATATGAATTCATTTTTTCATTTTCATGGATTGAAGAATTATATCCTGTAAAATATTTACATATTTTATAAAAAATAAATCCTTTTTTTGTTAGAAAAAAAATTAAAAAAACATCTATATGAAGTTATTTTTTTGTTAATATTATTTTTAATAGCTAATTCATGTAAAAAAATAATTTTGAAATATAATAAATGAAATATATAAATATAAACTTGTAGTATAGAAAAATAACATTATTTTATTTTAGATACTAACATATTTTTTAAATTTTCTTAAGTAAAAAAATAAATAAATAGATATTCAAGAAAATCCAATCATTCTTAATAAAATTGCAAAATACTTTATATAATTTTACATTATTGACTTTTTGTAATAGTTCTCTGTTCTAAATGATGATGTGATATTTAAATGAGAAATTTTCATTATATTTAAACAGTGTTTTCCTTAGTTTTCTTCTTTCTCTCTCAATACATATATATATATATATATATATATATACGAGGTGTGATCAAAAAATAAGGTAAATTTTTATTTTTTTCAAAGAATATTTATTTATTCATCAATTTTTATTTTGTCCCCTTCAAAGTAATCCCCCTCGGATATAATACACTTGTGCCAACGCTTTTTCCAATCCTCAAAGCATTTCAAAAAATCATTTTTTATGATCTTGTTCAGCTCCTCTTTCGATGCCGTCTTTATTTACTCAATCGTTGCAAAACGCCGTCCTTTCATGGGCCTCTTCAGTTACGGGAACAAGAAGAAGTCACAGGGGGCCAGGTCTGGGGAATACGGTGCCTGCGGCATCATTAGTGTGTTGGTTTTAGCCAAAAATTCGCGCACAAGCAACGATGTGTGAGCAGGGGCGTTATCATGGTGCAAAAGCCAATTTTTGTTCTTCCACAAATTCGGACGTTTCTGGCGGATTGCTTCGCGCAAATTGCGCATAACTTGCAGGTAATATTCCTTATTTACTGTTCTACCCTGTGGCAAGAACTCATGATGCACCACGCCCCTGCAATCAAAGAAAACTGTAAGCAAAACCTTCACATTTGATCGAACTTGGCGTGCTTTTTTGGTCTTGGTGATCCGGAATGCCTCCACTGGGACGATTGAGTCTTAGTTTCGACGTCATAACCGTATACCCATGTTTCGTCACCTGTTATGACCCTGTCGAGTAAATCTGGGTCGTCGTTGACGTCATTCAATAGCTCTTGGGCGATGCTCATGCGACGGTTCTTTTGGTCGAAATTGAGCAATTTCGGAACAAACTTCGCTGACACACGTCTCATGTCTAAAACACCCGTTAAAATTGATTGGCACGAACCCAACGAGATGCCAATATCATCAGCAATTTCTCTAATGGTAATTCGACGATTCCCCAACACTATTTTCTTCACTTCTTCAACGTTCTCATCAGTTGTTGACGTGCTGGGGCGTCCAGAACGAGGTTCGTCGTTGATGTCTTCTCGGCCTTCTTGGAAGAGTTTATACCACTTGTAAACATTTTTTTGGCTTGAAGTAGACTCATCGTATGCCACTTTCAACATTTCAAGTGTTTTGGAGCACTTGATTCCATTTTTCACACAAAATTTAATGCAAACTCTTTGATCCATGATTTTCGACAGCGGAAAATCGTGGAGCCTGCAAAACACTTCTAACTTTTATGCCTCTCACCAACAAACTAAACATGCTACATAGCTGAAATTTGGAACATATATTCGAGACGAGTGTACCAACATAACCAAATAAAAAATCGAAGATCGAACGGATGTAGCCAGCTAAATTTCAAAATTCACCTTACTTTTTGATCACACCTCGTATGTATATAATAAGAAAATGTTTTTTACAATAAACTTATGCAAACAAATATATTAACTGTTTTCTTTATATATATTTGAAATTATCGAAACTTTCCAAACAAAAAGATTATTTTCTTTAAAGTTTCTAGGATATTATTTACTATCAAATAAAACAAATTTAATGCATGCAATGTATTTTGTATATAAAATAGTTTAGTACTTTTCAAATAAATTTTATTGCTATGAAATTGCTTGAAATAAAAAATCGATTTCAAAAATATATTAAAATGAATTAATGTTTTATCAAGGTTTGTTTGCATATTTTTATTTTTTGTTTGTTAACATACAAATATTTATTTTCAAGATTTATACAAAATATATATATTTCTTATTTTTCTATTCCTTTCATTTTATATAAAAGATGTATATATATATATATATATATATATATATATATATATATATATGAGTGCACAAAGTATTTATATAGAATAACAAATCATTTATTGAATCTAAATGCATTCATAAAATGTACAAATTCAGTCAACTTATTATTATAACAATATTCCGAAATGATATCGCGGAACAGAAAAAAAAGTTTTTCTTTCCTCGGAAAAAATATCGAAGTAGTGAAATAACAAACTTTTAGAGCTTTGACCAGACATATGACACCTCCACTCGATATACAAGAATTGAAAGATTTGGGTAAGAAGGAGACCGATGACGAGAACCACGTGTCGGACGAGGAGGAAGAACATCTCGAAGCGCTAGAAATATTAATACATAGTGAAGAAAAACAAGTTACGATGTTATTGAACGTGGCGTTGAGGATAGCTCCAAAAATGCTTGGAGTCGATGGCGTAAAGAAATCGAAAACTAATGGTACGATGTTTTTATTACGCTCTATTGTTTTTTTTCGAACGTATATCCGTCCCTTTTGTTACAAATTCAAAATATTTTCGAGTGAATTACTTAAAATGAATGATGTAGAAATATATTTACTGCGTTAATTTTATAGAATCAGAATGCATTTGACATTTATTTGGATTATATAGTTTTGTAAATATCTCTATCAATAAATTTTCTTTCTAATAAATGTATTATTTTATTTTACAAAAATCTTTAGACATAAATTTATATGGAAATTAAAATTCTAAATTATTTTTGAAATATGTTATTTTTATTAACATTTTATATTATATTATATACTTTAATAAATTAAATTTGTTTAGTAGTTGTTTTATTTTGATTAAAAAAATATATGTATTATAATAAATTTTTAATTATTTTTTTAAAAATAGAAAAATATAACTGCATAAATATATATTCGATGTATTTAAGCGTGATAGAAATTTAAATTGATTTTAATATTAATTTCTATCATGCTTAAAAAACACGCTATGTATACGTACAAATATAAATATTAATAAAAATATTATATTACATGAAGTACAAAAATATTTTTCGGATTTAAAAGAATTCAAATACTAATTTAAAAAAATAAAAAAAACACATGTCAATGTCAAGAGTTTCGTACAATGTTTTGATCTTTTTTTGCTAACACGTCTTCTTAAGATAATGTCGTGATTCCGTAAACACTGTGTCCTCTTAGGTGAATTAAGGGTGAGCCACAAAGCGACGACAAAAGTGATGGATTACTATCAGCAGATACTTTGGGGTGAAGTTGGCAACTATTTAGAACACGTTGTACTTTGGTGGGGCTCGGCACCATTGGCATCCAGATCACCACATTCCAGTCAACATCTCCGAGATTGGATTTTACAATTCACACCAACAGGTAAGATATTGTGCACTGAAACTTTATAAACTAGAAAACTTAATACAATCGCACGTGTGGAAAAAGATCGATTCTTAAGTTTTGTACACACACACATACACACACACACATATATATATATATATATGTGTGTATGTGTGTGTGTAGACAGAAAGACAGACAGACAGATAGATAGAAAAGTTTTACTTTAGATCTAAGTTTTTTCTCCTTCAGTGATTTTTGTGTTTTTCTTATTTTCCACTCTTATTATATTGTTTTAATAACTATCTTAATTTTTAGAGGATTATTTTTTCTTGTATGCTGTTTGTATGTTCCTCAGTGGTCCTCGACTATGTTTCCTTTTTTTATTTTTGTAGCAGAATTTTAATTTGGGGTTTAGATTTATTCATTTTCAAAATTCTTATTTGTATTTGTTGCTTTTAGATCATTTGAAATTATTTTTTTAGGACTTATTTTTTTCTAAAATGAATTTTCTTCTTATGATATTTAATATTACTCAATAGAATCTTTAGTTCCTCTAGATATTTTTTTAAAAAAATGCTTTATTTTTATCTTGAGATTTTAAAAATATTTTTCTGTTTGTTTCTTATCTTCAGATATTATTATAAATAAAGAAATATATTTTATAGTAAATTTATTGAATAAATCATTGAATTTTAAATTGTTTATTAAACATGATCAAATAAAATTGCATATTTTTCATTTTTAAAAATGATATTTATGTATCATCATCATTATTCAGTCCTTTCCACGGCTGGAAAAGCAATTCAAAGTTTTCCATTTCGACTGATCCAATAATTTTCTCTTTCAGTCCATTCCTTCCCATCCACTTCTATCCCACTTACATGGGCCTCTTTTTAAACCTTCTTATATATCTAGGTTATCAATCAACAACTTTCTTTGTCTATTGGTGATCTTTTCATCTATATGACTAATTCACTTCTATTCAAATTTTTCACTTTTGTTATAACATCCTTAACTTTTACTGCTGTTTTGAAACTGTGGTAAATTTACTTTAACAAAAATGTATTTTTTTATCTCAATACAACAATGTATTATAAATATATTATTAAAAATATATGTTATAAATATATTTTATAAATTAATATATTTTATAACAAAAATGCTCTGACGATGATGGCATCGCCAGAGCCAATTATTGTTATAAACAACAAAGTAAAAAAGTGATTATAGAACATTTTATAATATATTGTGATCTTAGGGTAAAAATTCATTTGAGTTAAAGTCCTTAATTTTTGTTTTCTTTCTAATTTATTAATTTTTCTTCCTATTTTTTCGTGTTATTCTTAATATACATCTTTTCATGTTTCTTCGTGTTGTCTGAAGCTACTGAATTATTCTGATATTGAAAATCCAATATATATATATATTTATATATATATATATATATATATATAAATATATATATATATATATATATATATATATATGAAGGTATATATATATATATATATATATAAATAGAATATATAAGAAATAATATATATAAATATGAAAATATAATATTATATTAATTAATTATATTAAACAATATATAAATTTACCATACTTATCAATACGATCCTAAATTAATTAATTAAATTAAATATATATATATATATATATATATATATATATATATATATATATATATATATATATATATATGTGTGTGTGTGTTTATGTGTATCTATGAAAATAAAAAAAACATTCATAAGATTCCTTTTATTCAATATCTTTTTGTATATTTATTAATTCTTTTTGATTACTTATTATATTAGTTTTTAAAAATATTTTTTCGAAAGGAATTTTTCCTCTTCTATTGTTCAAAATATTTTTTTTTATTTGTCTCCAGAGATTTAATTTTTTTAGTAGTATTTTACTTTTTGATTTATTATTTTTTTAGTAGTCATAAATTTTAATAGAGAAAAATAAGAAAAACAAACAAATTAATGAATTATGAATATAATAAAATAGACGAAAGTAGATGAAATATATTATCATTTAAATGTTTTAAAGAAATGTTTTTATACTAATGTTTGTTTTTATTTTAAATATTTATAAAAAATAGATAATTCATTATATTATTTTTTTTTAATTTATACATATATATATATATATATATATATATATATATATTAAATAAATTGTTATACAGTATATATTATTATTGATCATCTCTACTGATAACATAAAAAAATTTAAATGGTAATAAATTATTTTTTTTTATTTTCATTTACGAACTATATAAATCTGTCGAACTATTTAAACTATTTAGAATTATTAAGACATATACACATTTGCGTTTTATAGCAAATATATATCAACCTGGTACAAGTCACAACATTTATCTATTACGGATATTTTCGTTGATAAGAAACGAACAGCATATATATATATATATATATATATATATATATATATATATATATATATAATTTTATAAAGTATATTAAATTCAATTTCTGAAAATTAATAAATACGTACCAATAAATGGGGGAACAAAGCACGCACGCAAGAAAACTTGTATCCATATCTGTTTGATACAAAGGATCCGAAATACTTGTAACAATGTCTGACAGGTCGATAAGATTGAATCAATATTTGCTTTTGTCGTGTATCCATTTTCCAATCGTCCCTCTTGTAGACATAACATGTGTTTTACAAAGTCCCCTTTTTCTCTTTTTTTGTGGTATCGTTCTACTTTCATTGACACGCACGACGAGCAGAAGACCACCCGTTTTTTTTATTTATTTTTTTGTCACGATCCCCCGTCAAGATGTTTGTACGGAATTGAATGTTCCGTCTTAAAATTTCGTTACGAATGCAAATGTTATTGTAACATATTCATGCAAAAGTGCTATCTTTTCGTGACGATAAAATTATTCACACCATCTACTTTACTGACTGAAAGCGGTCGTTTTTGTTTTAAAATATGTCAACGACTTCAATGAATTTTCTATTTTCGAATGATTAAAGACGACCGTTTATTCATAGCTTAGAAAATTACCAATACAGCATATATTTAGAATATATGCATGTATAAATTATTTATATTTATGTAGACATGTGTGTGTGAGGGGTGAGAGTATTGATGGGGATGTGTATAAGTTTTGCCACAAGGAGTTAGTCACATACTTAGAGAGATGTATTAAGTCCCTAGTTACAAACTTACCAATATATATGATCCACTAGATATAAGTTACAACTGCCATTAATTACTATAAATTATTTATAGTTATTTATTGATGTATACTGTTAGTTTGAAACTACGTCATTATATATATATATATATATATATATATATATATATATATATATATGAATGTATGAATGAACTCTTTTGAATATAAATTTACTTCAATCAGAATTTCTTTTTCTATACATGAATGATATTAATATTCTATCAAATCTATTCTATCATAGATTCAGTAATTACATTTGTAATTAACGTTATTCTATGAGAACTTATTATTCTAGCAAAGATACCACAAACAATTATAGCGGCTCTACATAGTTTATCGGATGCACTCGGTTGTCACGTAACGTCAACATCGTGGGATCAACATTTTCGAGCTGCATTAGTGGCTGCACATTCAGGAAACAATGACACAGGCAAATTGTTTGCCGAAGTATTAAGAGAATTGGTAATGTTGACGAACGCCTGTGAAGTTACGAGCGAGTGGATGGTTGGTGCGCCGTTGGATGAGTTACCACTAGTCGAACAGATTCCTGTTCTTCATAGATTAGGTAGTATTGTTATATATTTTTATACATATGCATATTTTTATTCATTTCTATAATTGGAAATATTTGATATTGATTTTACAATTACATTGTTGAATAATATTTACATAGGTGTTTTTTAAGCGTGATAGAACTTTAAATTGAATCCCTATCGAAAATTCTATCTAACGTTAAAAAACATTCTTTATATGTATGTATATATATATATATATATATATATATATATATATATATATATATATATATATATGTATATATATATATATAAGGTGTTTTTAGGTTAGATAGAATTATCGATAAGGATTCAATTTAAAATTATATCACGCTTGAAAAAAAACCTTTTATATTATGGGAAATGTTGAGAATATTGATATACTTCGAAAATTATCTCTAAGCACTGATATTTCAGCAATTATCAATTTAATAAAAACTGTATAGAATATTTTTTTTCTTTATCGTGTAGTTTTATTATTTTAAATTATATGACTGACCATTGAAAGACATTAAAAATTAATAAATAAGAAAATCTTTACAAGATATACAATATTTCCTTAGTGTTGAATGAAAATTCAAAACTCTATGTCTTTAATCAGGTATTATGTTTGGCAAGTAAGTAGAAATGTCAATCAATTCTCAATCATGTATATAAAGAGATTATTAAGTGTATATAAGAGATTTATTTGCTATTACAAATTTATGTTCAGTAATTTGAATAATTTAATAATATAGAGAAGATGATTTATATATATATATATATATATATATATATATATATACACACATATACATACACTTATTGAAAACTATTATTATTTAAAATTGAAATATATTTAATGTATTTTCACACAAGTGAATTACTATCCTTACACTACAAGATATTAAAAAATATCTAGTAATTACTTATTTTTCATTTTGTTTATAAGCAGTGCTTCGATGATGATGGCATTGCCACCGAAATGTACATCAGAACACTTTGTAATATCTTATGGTGTTGGGGTAATAATTAATTTGTAGGAAAGTGAATTCGCCAGAATTCCAAAATCAAATATTTAATGTACATTTTTAAGTATATTTCGAAAATAAAATTTTATTTAAATTTATAAAAATAATATATATATATATATATATATATATATATATATACATCTACAAAAAATATATTCCAGTCCTTTATACAATTTTCAGGTATTAATTGCATTATAAACAGTAATCGAATAAATAATGAATTTGATATAATTAATTATTTTTTTTGTCTCATTTTTGCAATTAAAGAAAACGTTATTATATAGAGTCATCCAAATAGGACGTCTAGATTTGTGTTTTTTTAAAGAAACGTAAGTGTAGGGTGTTGTATAGGAAAACACGTGTTTTTTATGTCTTTTTAATAAAATACAAATCTATGCGTCACATTTGGATGACCCTATAATTATAGTCATTTAAATACAATTTACTAATACAATTATGTACTTGAATTAATTTTTATATTGATATTAAATATTTATAAATTATTTAAAATATAATGTACCAAATGTATACTAGTATAAATTTTGTCAACATTTTTATATTTTTCTTATATTCTTAGTGGATTTTAATTATTAAGTAATTAGCAAAAATTATTTTCTAAAGTAGAAAAATACTTAGCATGAAATTCTGCAAAAAGATACTACATTTTGTTAAAAAAATTATTTTCAATGTAATAGTAATATTTTATTGAAAAAAACTCAAGATAAAAATGATTTTAGAAATGAAATTTTAATTTTTATAAATGATGGATTGAATATATGAGAAATCGTTTATTTATGACCAAACTAATATATTTTTCATAATATTTTTTTTAGTTGTTATCTTATGTATTGTTATCTTTTAATTTTTTATAATTTCTCTTTTCAATTCTTAGATTAAAACAGAAAAGCAATTAATTATAAAACTACATTCTTTAATGAAACCCTTGTGTTCAAAATTGTAATCTTAAGCAGATGTATTATTATTATTATATGTAGAATATTATGTGTAGTTTGTTCAAACTCAATATTATTTAATCTAACATTATTAATTGTAATTTAAATAGAAATTATGAAAATGTGTACTAAGTCAAGATAATACAAATATCTAAGAAAAGATAAATAACTACAATAATTTCAGTAATTTAATTATGTAATTAAAGTATGTAATTTAATTATGTATTTAATTATGCATTTTTTTTTAACCTAAGAATTAAAAATAAAAATTATTAAAAAGTCTAAACTAACAATAAATAAGATAATAAATGAAGAAAAAACATTAAAAATATATAATTGAGATTATAAATAAATCTCTTTTTATTTATTTCATTAATCATTTTAAAAAATTAAAAAATAACTTCTAAAATCATTTTTTATTCTTTATTCTATTTCAATAAAATGTGATTATTTAAGATAAAAAACTTTTAACAAAATAAACTACAATTTTTTGTTATATTTCATGCTTAACATTTTTCCCCTTATAAAAATAATTTCTGATCATTCTTTAATAATTTAAATTATCTAAGAATAAAATAAATATATAAAGAATGTTGATAAAATCTATACAAGTACACATTTGGTATATAAAATTTTAATAAATTTAAATAATAAGAGAAAATTTGTTGTTAAAAATTCTGAATGTGTTTATACAATAATTTGAAAATTGATTGTAATAAAACTCAATTATTTTAGATATTTTATTATAGATCATATTTTGAAATTTAATATGATTATCAAAAATGTAATAAAATTATATATTTACTTTTTTGATAAAATTAGTTTATTTTGTGTAATGTAGTCCATTATTGGAAAATAAATTACAATTTTTTATGGGCATATATAAATATATATATATATATATAAATATATATATATATATATATATATATATATATATATACTGTAATATATAAACTATTTTACATGAATTTTCTCTATAGAATTAGTTGATTAATATGTTCTCAGAGTTTGGTAAGTTCTTGTATCTCTGGTGTATATTGTGAATATACTTCTAATTGTATAATTAAATAAATTATAAATTATTCTAATGTAAATCATTGCGTATGATTAAAACTAATTGTTTTATAAATCGAATTATAGACATTTTGCGAGTATCGTGCTTATCGATTAGAACGTTTTTCGAATTATTGATGACGTTTTTACAGTAATATAAATCACACACCCTTCTTGATTAATGTCTTATATCGACTGTATGAATAATCGTCGTTGTTTTCAAACGTAACGATTTCTTGCAGATCATTCCGTGCACACAACTCGACTATGGGCCGCGAGTGCTACTAGAAAATTCGCAAACAACTGGAACATGGATAGTTTTTTTAGCGTAACCCAGTCTGATATATCCGGATGTTTATTAGAACTAGACGACTTACGCGTCCCGTCGAGAATATCTGATATAGAACGTGGCCGGTTACCAGTTCACGTACAAGTATGTGCCAATATGAGAGAGAAACTTGTATCTGAAGTGAGAGTCAATATTGATAATCTTAAGGTATGTGTTTGTTTTATCTGTTGGAAATATTATGGGGTTTTAATACATTTTCTGAACAAGATTATTAAAAGATTTAGTACAAGAGAGATATTTGAATTTGATAAACTTACAAATATTTCATTTTAAACGAAAGTTATATTTTTTTATAAAATAAACATTATTCTAATTTTATCAGATTTTATAAAACTAATCAATAATTAATTATATTATAACTATTTCACTTCTTTTAACAATTAATGATACTATAGCTATATTGGGTTATCCTATAAATAATGCAATTTTTTAGAGAAAATTTTAAATGAAACAAAAAAATGACATTTTAATTTTAATCCAAAATATATTTTCCATTATTATTCACAACCTCTTTCTATTTCAATCTTAAATTTTTAATATCCCGACGATAAAACTTTTCGGTTTTGCAATAAAGAATAAATTCGGACTTTAATCTCTGTATAAAATTATTTCTCCTTAAATATGTCATAATTTCCCATTCAAACATCAATTTCTAGAGCGTTTCTTGTACTATGTGAAACTGGGCGTTGTTATGATGAAACAATATGCCTTTTCTGTTGGATAGTTTTGGCCTTCTTTCGTCAAGATTAACTAAAATTGAACTGAACGAATGCACTTTATGGTCATATGAGTGAAATTTTGTTCTATCATTACTGTCATAGAATATGTTTAAAAAATAATTAAATAATTTTTGTTATTTTTATTTAAACTGATTAAGCATTTATTGGAAAACCCTATATAATATGATTTACCTAACAATAAAATTCAACAACTTAAAAATCTTAAGACTAAAAAGGTATATGATATTTTTTTGAATTTCAGGTAGTGCCGAAAGAATGTCTTGAAGTTTTGGCAAGTATTTGCAAAACGGTTAGTTTAGCAAACTTGAAGATGGTATTTCCAAATCGAAAACATTGGAGTAAAATGGATTACGAGACACCGAAGAAACCAAATTCTTACGTTGCTGCTTATTTCGGTACGTATGATATTTTTGAAATAATTAATATGTTTATTGTACATTTTATTTTAGACAATTTTAATTATATGAAATTTTTAATAAAAATCTGTAAATGATAGCTTAACGTTCTTTTTTAAATTAATCATTTTTTTAAATATCAAAAATTCTTTAAAAACTAATCTTAAAATATACTTGTGATATTTTTAGCAATTTTTTATTTGTGAATATGAATTGAATCATTTTTCAAATTTTGATTATTATAATTAGCAAAATTGCAATTGAGTTAAATGAATTTATTTAGAAATCTCTAGATTTTATAACGTAGCGTTCTGATGATGATAGCATTTTCATCGAATCGAATTCAGCTTGTAAACAAATAAATTGAACAATAAATAATTATTGAACACTTTTTCAGTATTTTATGGTATTAGGAAGATAGTTCATTTATGTAGAAATGAATAAATATTGAAATCTACAATATTGTTGACAATAATATTATAATATGCCAAGTTCATTTGCAATTTCTGTGGTAATAATTCTAATTTTGGAAAGATCTTTGGTTAATTTTACTCTTTGGTAATTTCCTGATTGAGGGAGGCGAAAATTAAAAATCTTTGAATTAAAATCAAATTAGAAAAACATTATGAAAGATTGAAATTGTATTTTTTAAAAAAAAATTCAATTTAATTTTCAATGAGTGTTTTTTTTCGAAAAAAACATTTTTATCTTAATTATAGTTATTAGTTTATATGACAATTTATATATTTAATTTCAAATATGTGGTGGCCTAAATAAGTAAAAAATAATAAATGATGATAGGCAAATAAATATATGTTTAAATCCTTCAATCTCATTTGAGTCACCTGTATAAAATATTCATAAAAGTAAAATTTTATTTTTAAGATATTCTTTAGTTTCTCTAAAAATAATACTTTTATTGCTGAAATTAAAAAAAAACTAAAATATATATGAAAAACTAGGATAAGATTCAATAACTTTACTCATTTTTTGTGATATTGATCAGTTAAATTTCATTTCAATCAAACAACTGCAACAAATATAATCATAGAATATAATTTACTAATAATTTTAAAAGATATTCAGATCATAGCAGTTTCACGAAATTTATAGATATTACCTAATGGAATTGGCAAGTTTCCCTAAAACTTAATGTAAGATTATGATCCATTGAACATTTTTATGATAACTTCAAGTACAGTTTGACATAGATAACATTTCAAAATTTAGTAGAATAAATAACATCAATTTGATTGTTAAGTAAATGAGAATTCGGATTTTAATATGAAATATATTTTAAATTTGAGATCAATGAAAGTTCTTCATTCATTTTTTGTAAAAAAAATATTTTATTATAATCGTACATACATATTTATATATATATATATATATATATATATATATGTATGTATGTATGTATGTATGTATGTATGTGCTGTGTGTGTGCTTATATTATTTTTATTTTTTCTACTTTATTAAAACAATTATTAATTTTTATTATTTATTGCTATCAAATCATTCTCAAATTGGTTTTGTTATATAGAATAAATAATTTTCTTATACTTATGTTTTATTTTTTACTTATAATCAATTTTAGTCATTTTTATTTAAAACTTTTTATTTTTGTTTCTAAAATTGTAATTATTGTCTATTTTCATATCCAATTTATATTTTTCTTTTATTGTCATTAACTTATATATTAGGTAATCAAGAAAATTCTACCCCTTTTAAAATTAAAATAAGAACATTTGTATTTTTTACTTAAAATAATTTATTCATCAAAATATCCACTTTCACACGTAACTCCTCTTTACCACGTTGTGTGGGTTTGACCAACTTGTAGATACTTATAATTAATATTTCATCTTAAAATTCACTAAACAGAGAGAATATATTTTTTGGAGTCAATTTTGCTCTAAGTATTTTTGGTAAAAGATCATTTAATGATTGCTAATGGTAACTACATTTATAATTAGAATAAAAATCCATTTTTTTTTTGGTCAAAATTTGATCCAAATATTTTGCCACTTTATTCGTAAATAAGAGATGCACAAATGTTAAAACGCTGTAATTTGTTGTTGGGAGTTAAAGCTTGTGGTACATAGTTACTTAATTTCCATCTCTTTTCTATTTTATAAAAATTATTTTAAATTATTTTGTCACTTACTTTCAGCAAGCTGTTGATACATTAAATTCGAATTTGTTTCAATAATTCAACAATATTTATATTTAATAGTCTGATTTGACTTCATCTTATAATAATTCTAAAACAATTTTTTAAAATTATCTCTTTATAATTCTTGATATAATTGCCCTTTTTCAATTTTTTTATAACTTCAATAACGTTAGAACCAAGTTTAAATTCGCAAAGTAAACCATCCATGTATTACATTATTTTCCATAGATATTTTAAAGGGTTGAAATTATATTTTAAATTAAAGTAAATACATCGAAATGCAGCAAATAAATGAATATATTATATGTTGAATGTAAATATGTACTTAGTTACTGAGTAATGTGCTTGACATTATAAGTCATACGATGCATAAACAATTCTTAGAATTTTGATATACGCAAAAACGACAGAAATTTCTGGGTTACGTAATATATATATATATATATATATATATATATATATGTGTGTGTGTGTGTGTGTGTGTGTGTGTGTGTGCACAAACAGAGCGAGACAGAACTTTCTTGTCACAGAGATATGGTTCATAATAAGAAGAAAGGCCTTAGAATACATGTTGCATACCGAAATTGTTGTTAATTTGATATTCAAGACCGTAGTAACGTAGTATGTAAAATAGACCAACATAATATTTACTTGTAAAGATTGGAGTATGCAAGAAAGTTATATTTACTTTAATATCAACAGAGACAATATGTGCATATGACGTATTTCCAAGTGTACAAATCTAATTAACTAGAAAATTTGAATAGAACCTAAAGCTGAATTTTATTAAAATAAATTAAAATTTTTCTAAATAGAAACTCTGATATTTTCAATGAACTGAGGTATTAATTTTCCTAAATTTTAAAATTTACTTTTACTGGAAAAAATTAAAACAAATATGTACTTAAAAATGAATACTTCTAATAAATTTCATTCAAATGAATTATCAATCCCAACATCATAAAATATTATTAAGTATTCAATAATTACTTATTGTTCACTCTATTATTTATAATATAACAAAAATATGCTAATACTATCGTCAAAGCATTGTGTTATAAAATTTTACAAAACAACACTCTGATGATTATAGAATTGCTATCGAAATGCGCATTATCCTATCGTTGTAATGAACAACAAAGTGAACAATAAGTGATTATTTAACACTTTTTAATATCTTGTGTGCTAGAGGCGATAATTCATTTGTGTGAATGAATATATTACAATTTTTAAACAAATATCTATACTAAATTTATTTTGTTAAAAATTATAACTTGTTATAAATGTAGAATTTAATAATATAAAATAATGCTTACTTAATTTTTTTTGTTTAGTACTTTTCATTTCTGGTCAATTCATTATTATTTATTGTGAGTTCATACCCGGATCATTTAGAAAATAAATTTGATGATTTTTAATTTGACAAGAAAAGTGTTTTAAGTTAAATTTTTTAATACATTATCATTTTTTTCTGAAAATTATTTTTATAGCATAAATAAAT
>CP092087.1:65800871-65858371 GCA_029203775.1 Neoneuromus ignobilis | reverse complement strand
TTTAAATTGAATTCCTATCAAAAGTTCTATTTAATACATATAAAAACATCATATATATATATGTATATATATATATATATAAATGATAGGTTAGACAGAACTTTTGATAGGGAAATAAAGTTCTATTATATATATATATATATATATATATATATATATATATATATATATATAAAATCAATGCGTATTAAATCGCTGATTTTAGAAAGAACAACATGAGGAGAATAAAAATAAACAACGTAAATATTATTAAATAAAACATATTTACTAATCAAAAAATTTCTAGTCAATTTAGTATTTCTTTGAAAATAATAAATGTGTTTTTATATAAAATAAACAAATTTGAATAAATAACAAATATTGTTTATATAAAAATGTATTTTTTAGTAAATCAAGATTTTTAAAATAAAGAAATTAAAAGAAATGAAGTTATTAATTAAAACTTTAATTAGATGAATTGAGTTTTTTCAAAAAATACTATGAATTATATAAACTATTTATTAAAAAACGAAATTTTTAGAGAAAAATTAATTCAAGTAAATTAAATTTACTAACAAAAATAATAATAGACATTTTTTTAACGAATTTTTTATTACAAGAGTTTATATTCTCGTTTCTTATTGTTTCTTTCTTTTCTTCTGTATTTGCAATTTATTTTAATTAAGACTTTACAATCAATGTTTTGCTATGTATTTTGATAATTATTTTCAGTTGTTGTAATATCATTTTTAGAAAGTAATATAATATTATTTTATTATGAATAGTTATAGTGAAATAGTTCAATAGAGACTTTTGACCTTAGTCTAGTTTAGGATTGTAAGTTCAATGACAAGAATTCTAAATTTTCAAACAAAAATTACTAAATTGAATTTTATCTCTTTTTACTTGATTTTTAAATTTTTTTACTGAAACTAACTTAACTTTTTACTAACTTTATTTTTAAAATTTTTTATTGAAACTTTAACGAAATTTTTTACTGAGTACTACATGAAAAAATACAATAAAAGTGGCAATCCTAAAATCTTCAGCAAAATTTAATTAAATATTTTTTTTTAAAAAATAATTTCTCTGAATAATATTAAATATGGATCTAAGAATAAAAATTATTTTTAAAATAATAATATTTAAACAAGTGATTATATCAAATGTGTTTGTGGAAATCATGTAACAGTGAATTTTATATATATATATATGTGTGTGTGTGTGTGTGTGTGTGTGTGTGTGTGTGTGTAAAGATATATACAGATATTTATGAGAAATGCATCAATGTTCTGAATATATTGCATATTTTAATGGAATATTTAATGTTTGAAACAGAAGGTAGTTGATCGAAATCTCTTGAGATTTTGGCGACGTTTACATATATCGTATATAATATATATATATATATATATATATATATATATATATATATATATATATATATATATATATAGATATAGATATAAGTTTGAGTATGTACGAGTATATAGACTTTCTTGAAAGGAATTGTGTTTCTTCTTTTAATCTTGTATATGTTTGATTCGACCTAAAAAAAATTACCACGTCTTCTGTATTTACACAGAAGCTTCTTAGCATATTTTAACATGTTTCCACGAATCTCATTATTCGCGCTCGGTTTTCTAACATTCTATTTTTTTTTGTATATCGAAGGACGAGTAAAGAAGTTGAATTTTATTATTATGATATAAATATATATATATACATATATATATATATATATATATATATATATATATATATATATCTATATATATATATATATATATATAATTCTCACTTTCTGCTTATATTGACGCGTGTTTTATCGATTTTCAGTTTAAAATCTAATTAAGGTTATATTCTGTTTTCCGCCATTCAGTTTCATTTCCTTGTCATTTATCGTAATAATAAACTTTAATACGTAAATTCATTTTAAAGTATTGTTTAAATTTTTAAGATAGTTCGATGTAATAGCTTGTATTTTAAATTACTTAAAAAGGTATTAGCGTAGGTGGAATTATTTCACAGATTATTTGTTCTGTTCTGTATGAGTAAAAAATAAGAATTATAAAATAAAATAAGGAAATTCTGGAAAAATGTGAGTGAATATTTTATTTTTATCAGAAGAACAAATATTCTGAAATTAATTTTCATCTTATATTCTGAATCGATTTTTTCTTCTGTACTTTCATTAAAAATAAATTAAAATAGAAAATATGTGAGTGATAAGTTTTTTGTTTAAAAAGAAACACATTGAATTGATTTGTTATGAACAAACGTATTTTTTTAAGGTTTTGTAAAAAAATTTAATTACAATTAAAAATTTAAAAAAATTATTTATTGTTCATTTCAATTGATGAGCATTTTTATGTTTATCCCAATTTTATGGTCGTCATTTCACTGATTTACCAAATCAAAGTTAATGTTTATATTCATAACTAGATTTTTTTGATTTAATGCTCTGATAATGACAAAATGGTCATCGAAATGCGTATCAGCAAATAAAGTGAACAATAAATGATTAGTGAATATTTTTATAAAGTCTTATGGTATTAAGGTGACTTATTTACATACTTTTCCAGAAATGAACTATCAGCTCAACATCACAAAATAATATTTTTTTTTCAATAATTATTGATTTTGTTTGTTTATAATCTGATGTGTATTTCAATAACCATGCCATCGATATTAGAGCATTACTTTATAAAATCTCAGCAATCGAAATGTGTATCAACATATAAAGAAAGAAAATGCACAATAAATAATTTTTGAACATTTTTCAGTACCTTAGATAGATGAAATTTCATTTTTATGAAATTAAATTCGACATAATTTTAAAGCAGAGAGTAAAAACTAGTGAATTATTTGTCTGGAAGTAAATTTATCATAGTAAGAAAATAAATAATGATTCAATTTCTCACTTTTTTTAAAAAAATATTATATTTTTGTAATATTTTTTTTGAATCACACAACAATATTATTTTATTATTAAACAGATATATAAACTAAGGGATTGATTGATTGATTTTTTTAGATAAAGTTCTTTTACCTGTACTCGAAGCAACCAACGATCATACAACAAGTAACATGGTTCTTCGAATAATGGGCGAAGCGTGGTTAGATCACATTTACTTGCACAAAGTCAAATTTTCTCAATGGGGTGCACTTCAACTGTTAACTGATTTTGCAAGCGTTGCAGAATGGCTTGTAAATTGTCCAATAATCACGCAAGATGTACGGAAACATATGTTGAGGAATGAAGTGTTGAGGAAATGTGAAGGTGTTGGAAGATTGTTATTGAGATCACCTGGAGAACCGATCGATATGGGGAAGAAAAATAAAAAAAGTAAGAGTATTTATTTAATTGCAAATTTTTTTAAATTCACACACATATCTTCAAATGAAGAAAAGTTGTTTCATTCGACTGATATATAATTCATTTATTATGTCAATTTTTTGATTATTCAATTGTATTTTAATAAATATGCACTTTGTAATTTTTTAGTTAGACTATTTTTTTTAATTATTTAATTAAATTTATCCTGGGAATGATTTGTAAAATCTATTAAAAATATTAATTAAAAAGAAAATTGATTAAATGTTCTGTTGAAGATCATCACAATGACCGCGACGCAAATTCCGATTCGACAAGTCCAGAAACGATGCCAGCAGAGATGTATGTTCCGAATCAAGAACAATGGCTAGAACTTCGAGCTGCTAAGAAGAAATCGATATTTGTAAAATCGCTCTGTTGCGGAACAGACAGCTGATAAATCTCTTAAGATATCCTACAACGGCGTAAATTATTATATTTATATGAAAGTCAAACAGGAAAGTGTTATTTAGAAAGTTTTGAAAGTTAAAACGTGCTCTTGATTGATACAATTGAATAATATCGATTAGTGATAGTTTACGTTGTGCGTATTTTCGAAATAAAGCAGAAATATTGAGAAGAAATAGTATTTTACAAGTGGTTTTATTGATTAAGTGAAAAGAGAAAGTTGGGGATTATTGAGGTCACTAAAAGAGTTTTGTTCATTTTTTACATACAAATATTGGAAGTAAATGAAGTTCGTCGAAACTTTCTTAAGAACTTTTTTTTTGTCTCTCGATGAATGTTTAGGATTTTTTTCAATAGGTATTTTATTTTTAATATCAATTTAAATAAAATCAGAAAGTTAAATTTGGTAGAAATTATTATAAATTTTGATATACTCAAAATATTTTTTGGAAAATTTTCAAAAGATACTCCATGTTATTTAAATAAATGTTATTAAGTTATCGTTTTTAATTTAATTTTTTTTTAATATAAAATCTGATATTTTTTTGTATAAAAAATATAAAAGACTATCAACTTTTTGTAATAAATAAACATGTTAATTCGATTTATTTTTTCAGTTTTACTAAAAAAATCAATTTTAACTTCCTATTGAATTTTGATAACATATTTTTTTCTGCCCTTAAAAAAGTTCAATTATTGAAAAAAATATCTTATTTAAATATTTTTTAAATATCACCATCAGCGTTATAGTCAATTAAGACTTTGGACTGTTTGGCAGTGCTACCCTAACAGGGATTTTTTAATAGAGTTTCGTATCAGTCATTTTTTACAATATAAAGTTTTAAACCCTATGCCTAATTTCCATCTAATTTGGGAAACTCTTCGACCGATGATCGAATGCAGTCCCAACATTTCAGTACACCAATAATCAGCTATTTGTTAAATATATGTTTTTAAACACTTTAAAAATAAACAAATATTTTACATTTAATTAAAAAAATGGGGTTAGAATTAAATTTCTGATGTTTTAATTGACGTATGAAATATTATATTAATTTTTATATTTCTCTTTCTTTTAGTTCGATTTTTCTTTAAAAATTCATTGAATATTATTTTTGTCTAATTGAAGTTTATCATAGAACCATTTTTTGTCTTTCTTTATCAAATTTTTCTATTCTTTTTTCAACTGAACTTGTCTAAAAAATAATGATATCTTAGTAAATCTCAAGTAAATAAGCATCTCTGTTTATTTTTAATTTTTAAATTTGCAATTTGGCCTCTTAAATACTTTTTTCAACGCAGATGTATATAGTATTGGTGCCATCGCATCGTTTTGCCTTAATCCTTTTATAATTTTAAATTTTCCTATTTCTTCGTGGATTTATATAGAGGAGGTAGCTTTTTATATTTTTTCCTAAGAGTTCAGTTTATGATTTTTAGATTCTTCAATGCATTTCATATCACTGAAGTGTTGATTAAGTTGAAGGTTTTTTCATAATATTTAAATCTAAGGCAGAATGATATTTGGTACTCGTTGTATCGATTAATAATTTCCCTTATTCCTAGAATTATATATATATATATATATATATATATATATATATATATATATAAACTATTACTATTATAAAAAATGAACCAAATAAAACGAAGTTATCTAAGAGTTTTTAAAAGTTTAAATATTGTTTTTATATTTAAAAGCTCTATGACCTGAAATAATATGATTTTTAGAAAAAAGTTAAATTTTGAAATATAATTTTATTAATTTTTATCTTTTTGCAATATATATATATATATATATATATATATATATATATATATATATATATACAGGACAAAAAAAAAAAAAAAACATTACTAATTTTCTTTATTTAATAAACTGCTGACCTTTAATCCAATATCAAACTGATTTAAACTGATACTAGACATTTTTCTTTTCATCGACTGCAGATAACATAATGTAAAAAGTATAATATGGAGACAATAGATAGTTAGAAAATACAGATCTAATCGAATACAAATCAATACGTGTTCGATTCTCTTCCGTCGACTCTAAGTCGAGAACACGTATTAAAACGTGAGCGGTCAAAATCGAGTTAAATTGCTTTTACTTCTCAACTTTACTACGTAAAGTCAGAGCTCGTATTATCGTTTACAGAGCCGCGTTTCAATGATCTAAGATCTGTTTGAATTTATTACAAGACATAAAATAAATCCCGACTCCATAAACAGTCTAAAGTATCTTTTTTTTACAAGTGTATCGATTGATCGATTGTGTAGGTATTCTATAGGTGTCAAATGAAAATCGTATTTGTAGTAAAAAATTACGTGAGGGATTATTAAAACCAGTGTTCGGGTCGTGGGTTCGTTCTCTTCCAATTATATAATAATATCGCTTATTAATTAGAGATTATGGCTGAATTTTGAAGCTTGTGCGGGATTAAATTAATATTATTATAGATAAAAATATAATCAGTAATAATGGTTCAAATCAATATATACATTTTATGGATTCATATATTTATTGAAAGATAAGAGCTTTCAGCCAATTCCATTGTTATATTTTTATAATAAAACAAATATGTTTGTGGTATTTGTAATGAAAATTTGTAAGCTTTATACGAAATGAAGAAATACGATTTGTTAATATCTGATTTTATCATTCAACTTTTTCAAACTTTTTGGATGAAATATATTTATCGTATTTTTCATATCCGTAAAATTTATTTGGTCGAAAAAGATTGTAAATAATTTTACGAAATACATTTTTGATGACTACAATATCCGTTTTATTATCCCCTTATTTTTCTTGTCTCCTTTTTAGTTTTCTGGAAGAAGATTTGTCTGAAGAATATTTTCATTCCTTGAAATAAAAAAAATTGTATATTACTAATTTATATAAATGAGTTAGATTTTCAACCATAGGATTTTTTTATTAAATATATAATTTTTTTGGATTAAATGTTGATCTGTAACGAAAAATGGATTTTTTATTTCAGTTTTAAAAGTAGTGACCACCGATTATAACTTTTTGCTATAAATATTTGAAGCAAAATTGATTCTAAGAAAAATTCTTCCTTATATTTGGTACTCTTGATTGAGTCGACCAAATCCTCACAGAAATCATTTACAGTAAACAGTTGCAAAAAGTGCATAATATATTACAACAAAAACAACCAGCAATGGTCAACTCAGTAAACAATATTTTGTGATGTTGGAGTGATAGTTCATTTATATTAAAATAAATTTGCCACAGTTCCAAAACAAATATTGGATTATGATTAGTTATTTTTTTGACGATAGCTTGTAAAATTAAAAATTACATCGAATTTTAAAATTAAACATACTTAAATTTCAATCAGTAAAGTATTTTTTAAATAAATGTTTATTATTTCAAATTATATACCATATTTTTTTTTAGAAATAATATGAAGATTTATATTCGTTGTGAATTGAAATAAATATTTTATTATTAATAATAATATATATTTTTCATGGCGTACATTTAAATTCAAGATGCATTTTCTCATCAGTTTGTTATGACAGAGCGAATAAATATTATATAATTATAGAATTTATAAAATAATAATTTTAAAATTTCAAATTGTATTCAACGTATGTAGTTGAAAATACGTTTATAAAATTTAAATATTTACGCTCTAAAGTGTTTTTATACAAAATCGATTTAATTTTTAAACGTTCTATTTGAAAATATGTTGTCAGATGCCAAGTAAATAACGTGCATGTTTTTTTTGATTTATATCCAATAATGTGTTCTCCATTCGTTGATTTTCTTATAAAAATCTGACCGGAAGAAGTCGAGATCGACAATAAGAAAAGAACGATTGTTCACCTACATTTCTGACATAAACAAATCTGACCACATAAACACTGCAATTCAAACACACTCGTACACATACACATGCACACACTTCTCGACGAAACGTATTTTTAACAATAACTGTTATTTATTCCATACGCTGTGTTCTCATCCGTCCACGTCAAACGCAAATCCATACGACCAGCGGGAACGGTTATCATCCATCAAATGTACATTCTTCGTACGCCGCCGCGTCGTTCGGTCGTTGTATAAGGACATGGATGTTCTGTTTCGAGAGAACGACCTAATTTCGGCTCACACTAACATCGTCGTCCTGCAATCTTGCACATTTATACGATACCGTCGAAATACTTTCATCTCTGTGTCGAGTACATCGCAAATACTGTCACGAAAATTGATATTGGACGCTTGTTCACTTTTTTTTCAGCGTACGTTGCATTAAAATAGTGCTAAGAACTATTATCTTTTTTGTTGTACAGGTTTTTTTTCTCTTATTTTTTTTTTGTCGACAGATGAAGTTATTTTAAACTAGCGTTATAAATAATAGCGTCTGGAAAACTTTTTTTGAATATCAAATTGTTATACACAGTGCTGAGAAATGTTGTTCTGTTAAACGTATTGTAAAAAATAGTACATTAAAATAAATACGTTTTATAGCAAGAAATAAATACTAGTTGTAATTCACTCTATATAAAGTGAAATCCATGTCTAGAATTTTTTACCACAATAGAAAAAGAAATAATATTGTGATATTACCAATGGTTTTCAATAACAATAGATTTGTAGAAGGTATAGATAATAATTGAATATTTATTCTAAATAGAATTATTGCTCGTATATTTATTTTGAGGCTGCATTTTTTATAATTTGTTATAAATATTTCATAATAAAATACAAAAAGATAACAGTACTGATAAATATAAAAATGAAAAGAAATTAAATCAATATAGGACAATCCAAAACACGCGCCTAGATATTTCTTTCTAATAAAATACAAACTATTTGTAATTTTGTCAAGCTGTTTTTTTTATTGAATGTATGATTCATAACAATTATATATGAAACAGAATATCGTTTAAATATCTACCACATCTGAGGGCATTAATTCGAATATTGAAATTTTCAATGACTTTTCGACATGATTATTTCAAATTCTATCTCGAATTTATTTCACGAATTGCAACTTGAATGTTCTTCAATAGGTCATTGATTATTTTTGTCTTGTTAGCATAGTCTCGACTTTTTAAAAACCCACAAAAAAATCTAATGATGTTAAATCACATGATATTGGAGGCTAATTGAAATATGTATTTCGTGAAATTACACGTTGATGAAATTTCGATCACAAAAACTGAAATTTTCCTCGAGTTGTAGGACCATCTTGCTAGAAAAAGATATCAGACACATCAATATCATTCAATTCTAGCTATAAAAAGTTACTCAATATTGATTGATATCGCTCACCATTCACAGTAACAGCATTTCCAGCAGTATCTTCGAAAAAAATGATCCAATGATTCAATTTGCTTAAAATAAACACCAAACAGTGACTTTTTTGGGTGTAGAGATTTTTCATGAACAACACGAGGATTTTTATCACCTCAGATACGATAATTTTGATTATTAACAAATCCATTCATTGTGAAATGAGCTTCGTCACTAAACAAAATTTTTCTTGAAAATAATGGATCTGTTGTTCATTGTTCAATAATCCAATTAGCTAAATTACGACATTGCAAATGATCTCTTTCTTCCAATTCCAGGATTAATTGAATTTTATACGCGTGTAAATCCAAATATTTATGTAAAATCCTCCATAAAGAGCCATAAAATATGTCCAAAGACGTGAAACGACTTGCAAACGACGTGAAATTGATGTTGGTTCATTTTTAACACTTTCACTGGCAGTATCAATGTTTTCATTAATGCTTATAGCTTTTAGTCTTCCACTTTTTCGTTCATCGATAAAACAACCAGTTTCTTGGAATTTTTTCACTAATCTTTGAATTGAAGACTGATTTGGCCGATTATTTACACAAAAAAATCACGAATTTTGCGATAAGTATTTTTCAAAGAACGCCCATTTTTATAATATTTTTTAATAATATAAATGCATTGCTATAATGTATACCTATATATGGTTAAAATTGTAACCTTCTACTAAAATAAAAAATCAATTATGTCATTTGAAAAGAATTGACGTGTAAACATTATATAGTGCTGATATGTAGGAGTCACATTTGGATGACCTTGTGTTATGATATAATATTAAACAATTTATTCGTTGACATAAAAAAATAATTAAACATTTATTGAAATACGACACAGTTTATATTAAACATTTGAGAAAAAAAATACTAAAAAAGAAATTTCTTGGAATATAGAAAAATTTAGAAAACAGAAAATATATCTTTGTGTTTTCAATAAAATATAATTTTTTTAAAGTGTTTAAATTATAAATATTGATGATTATTATTTATATAGAGGTTTTTAAAAGAAATAATTTTATTAATTTACATATTTATAAATTATTTAAAAATCAATTTGAAAATTTCAAGGTAAAGATTTATAATTCACTGATAGAGAACTATCGAAAGATAATTTAACAATAATTTTCCACACACAATAGTACAGTTGAAATTTATATTCGAGATGTAATCATTCATTTTATCGACATCGTGTGGTTTTGTTCTGCGAACAACAGATTTCAGATGTCTCCGAAGAGAATGTCCAGTAGTGTTAGTCTCTTTCGAATGTTACAGCACTAACAACGAACTGCTGACATCGCAATGGCTTATCAGGATGTTTTTCATGGAAGAATTGACATGTATCCCTTCGCTTCTTACTTATAACATTATCAAAACAAGTTACACTCTTTCTTTATTTTACAGCCATTGTGTATATATATATATATATACACACACACACACACATATATATATATATATATATATATATATATATATATATATATATATGGTATTAAAAAATAACATATACGATGGTCATTTGATAAGAATGGTAAATTTATTTATTGTTTAATTTAATTAATTAATTAATAAAATTACATTTTTCAATTTAGTTTTTCTTACTTTTTTACTATACTTATCAAACGACCCTTGTACATATTTTTATACAAATTAATAACGTATTTTAAGAATGTACACTTTATACATGTTTGAAATTAAAATTTCGCAATGCAGCTATAAAATTTATATTAAATTATTTTTTTGACCAAATGTTCTATTTTTCTGTTTGTAATATAAAGTAAAATAAAAAGTGAACATTTGAATTAACTTTATTAAAAAAATTGAAAAAAATTAATTTTATAAATTTGTACAATAAATTAATTTTTTTTAATTATATTTTGAGATCATATTGTTTTTATTTCTTCAATGTATCTGAGAATGATGCAAGCTTTAATTGCTCACAATGCTTTAATTAGTTATTGCTTAATATGATATTGAGTAACAAATTACAACAAATAAAAAATTAAATTGACACAAAGTTCTTTAAACATAAATTTATAAACAGCTTAGTTAAAATTGGAATATATTTTAATTATATTTTTATTTGCATATTATTAATCTGTTAATTGGTATTAAAACTGTATTTGAAGTAGATTAATTTTTAATATTTGAATTAATTTTTTGTATTTGAAGTAGATTAAGTGTATTTGTTTTCGAATGAAAAAAAATATAATATGACAAAATATACTATTAATGTCTCAATTTATAATTCAATTAAAAATAAATAAATATTTGAATAAGAGTTGTTCCAAAATCCAACAATTTTAATTCCTAAAAATATATAAAATACAGAATAAAATGTACTACTTATGTGTTAGTTTATAAATATTAAATCATCCCATAAGTAATTATGTATTTGAAATGAAATATGTGAATGAGTTTGTATAGGGTGGCCCAAATGCGATTCAAAAATTTAGACACATTTATTTGTTTACTATCATTTGCTCTCATATCCTTCAGTTTCATTTGAAACTCTCTATATAAAAGGTTTTATTTTTAATTGAAGGTGTAGTCGAAATTATTACCTATGACATTTTACTATCTTGTTTTCGAAAATTCAATGTCTCATTTAAAGAATTGATTATCTTGAAAAGAAAATTGAATCAAGGTGATTTGTGATTTTTGATTTTATCAATATTTGTTTTTTCCAAGTAAGTTAAATAGTTGAATTAAAAATAGATAAATATTTGAAAAATTACATTTTCAATTACCAATAAATATTTAAATTATATTTAACTATCTATAAAGCATCAATTATAACAAAGTATATTAAAAAATGAATTAATTTGTTTTACAAAAACAGGAATTATTGAACATATTTATTAAATGATGTGTATTGTGGCGAGTAATTAATTTATATTAAATTTAAATAACCACAATGACATATTAATAGTGGAAAATAATTTCATATAAACATTTTAAAAACTAAATGTTGACATTTTCATATATCAAAATGATGAATTATTTTTTTCTATATAATTTCTATTATTATTTGTTTTAATACAGTAAAAAATATTTTAATAAAATAAAAAGTGATTGACTTAACATAGAAAAATGAAATGTTATAAAAGTAATCAATAATTATTTTAATTCATTTTATTTGCTGATTCGCATTTAAAAGAGCTCTTAGGGTGGTTGAGTTATGTAATAAGAAAGGAAGAGGACTGAAAACCAAAACAAATCTAAAGTTCGACTTAAAGGAAAAAGAAAAACATGAAGAACGTTGGGTAGAAGAAATATTTGCTTGGGGTATATATATTATCAGAAAGTGAATGAAGAAACTGACGTTTAGCAACAGAAAAAGAACAGAAAAAAGAAAAAAATGAATATTTTGATATACTAGTCATCATTGTCAAATTTCTGTATTATAGAATAAAAAAAAATATGATGAATGCTTTTGACTATAATGGCATAGTTATTGAAATGTGTATAAGCAAATAAAATAATCGAAATTAATATTTATTGAAGGAGTTCTATAATTATTTTTGTTTATTTTATTCATCAAAGTGCATTGCAAAGATTTCTTAAGTGATTTAGTCTTGTAATAAAAATGGAAGAGGACTGAAAACCAAAACAAATATTTTATGCATGTAAGAAATAAATAAAGACTACGTATTGAGTGGATAGGAACTGACAGAAAAGTGAATAAAGAAACTGACATTTAGTGAGAAAAGAAAATGAAAAAATAATAAAATGCAGATTTTGGTATACTTTTCATCTTTGTCAAATCACTGGATCATAAAATCATAAATTTTATAATGCATCATTTATAAATAATAGCATATCTGTTGAAATGCGTATCAGCAAATAGAATAATCAAAATAAGTGATTATTGAAGATGTTTAATCATTATTTTTATTTATTTTATTTCTCGATGTGCATTTTAAGAATTCTTAGGTGTTTTAATGTAGTAATAATGGAAGAGGACTGGAAACCAAAACAAATCTTTAACCTAACAATAGGAGAATTACATATCTGGGATAAAAATGTTTTCAGAAAGTAAATGAAAGAACTACAATTTAAGGAAAAAAAGGAAAAAAGAAAAAAATTAACATTTTGATATATTGTATTCGTCTTCATCATTAAATTGTTGAATCGTAAAATTACAAATTTCATAATACATCCTTTTGATGATGATGACATAGATGTTTAAATGTATATTAATGAATAAAATAATCAAATTAAATGATTATTAGAAGCCTTTATAAATTTTGTGAAGTTGGAATGAGTGATTAATTTGCGTAAAAGCAGAAAAATATATGTATAAGAGTATATAAATGTATACCGGATTTAATTATTTCTATTATTAACGAGCTTATTTCAAACGTACATCTATTTTGAACGAAAGTAAACTAAAATAATATGAATTTATTATACTCATCTTACACAAATAGCGAAACAGTGAAAGCAGTAGTGAATATACTTAATAAATTAATCCTATATTACTTTATTATCATATAAATTAATTGTACATACATAATTCTAAAGTTGAGTTGAACACACTGTACACGCCACTCTGTAAGATAGCAAAAGTGTGTTTTGTTGTTTCAGTAAAAGCCTTGAAACAAATGTTCGTGTACATGGGCAAGATTAAAACGTCTTCCTCGAGATTCTCAAGCTCCGTCGCGAGCTTTGCATATGGGACCACGTCAACTTGCGCAGACTGCTAACTGAGTATTTATGTGTTTCTTTCATTTCCTTTGATTCGCGTTTCGGAAAATATGGGCACTTCGTCACGTGTTCAGCGCGCTATACACATAAATATATCGGTGCAAGTAAGTTCTACTCGTTGTTTTTGATTTCGTGATTAAGATGAATATCGAGCCGATTTTTACAACATTTAAAACATATTTTTAACACTGACAGATTGGTTTAATACACCATGTAATATCGTTTCATGTTAACATGATTGATGATAAATATTCAAGTTTTAATTAATATTCTTGTAAGATGAAACGAAACTTGTGAAACACAAAACTGTTTTATAATTCATTATATATCGATTAGAGACAGAAAATAAGAGGGACTAATTATGATCTTAATTTAAATATTCTAATTTATAACGATATAAAAAATAATCAAAATAGAATTTGAGCAAAAATTAGAAAACATTATTTTAACAGTGGATTAATACATATTTTTTGTTCTGAAGTATTTAGATTTTTTCATTTGGATGTATTAAAAAATATTTTTCTTTATAACAAAATATTTCTGCTATGTAAATATTTTCTATGACTGTAAAATTTTATAAGTAACTTATAAGAAAATATGTTTTTAAAATCTCAAATGACTTAAAACATTTTCAAAATTAATATACATCTTAAAAGTGACTTTTAATAATAAAAAATAATGAATTTTATTAAAAAAATATATTCATTTACATTTTATAATTGTGATTAAGTAATTTCCATTAATAAATTTACCTATTCTTTTTTAACAATTAAAAAAAAATGATGATTTTTTGAGTTTTAAAATATTTATGAAAAAACTGATGGTAATTATAACGTAAATTCATCAAATCTTCATATTTATCGTAGAAACAATTTTAATCGTTGAGTATAATTGAAATAAATGAATATTTTGATATATTGTTAGCCTTCTCATTTTGGAAAAAATGTCTTAAATATAAAATTTATTATCATCTTCTAAACATGTCTATTGAGCATTTTTTTTAAAAAAATCATACATTGTATTTAAACCAACTAACAGATTCTTCATCAGTATTTTTCTTCTTGTTACTGATTCCTTCAGTTGCTTTGTAGAAAATTTTTAAAAATCTTATCAATTCAGTTTTTAACTAGTAGACAGAATATCTCTTGGTATTTTTTCTTTTTGTTGATTCCTGCAGTTACTTTTTTGGAAAAAATCTTTCATCATCATTCGTTCTAGAGAATTTTTTTACGACACCATGCTTTTAATTTATAATTATCTTTAAGTAAAAATAATCGATCTTTCTTTCCATTTCTATCAATCTAAAATTAAAATCATTTGAAAAAAAGAATAACCAGATATCAATATTTTGTGATCAATTATTTTAATATTATTCGAAATTAAATTATTTTCATCTATATGAGTGATAATTTAATATTCTAATTTGATTTATCTGTTGATAAATTTTTATTTGTTTCAATTTTTTGAAGCATTATTTACATTTCATGGTAGTATATCAGTAAATAACATCATTTAAGTTAATAATTTCAAATATGCAATCAGTAATTAATATTATTTTTATATCACATTTTTAATTTAATGGTTTAATTAACGACTATCTTGTAAAAACGTTTCTATATTATTGTAATATAAATCGATGTAATATAAATAAGTGATAAATTCATTTTTTTGAATTTTTTATTTAAACTACTTTCATAATTACTGGAATATTCAAATGAGTGATAGATTGTTATAGAAAAATATTGCTTTTCTGAGTTTTTTTATAAATAGTTGTTGAAAAATTATGTTCACATTATTTAAATAACTTGTTTGTATTGAAAAATCTCTTATTTAATATTTGTTTAAATTTATATATAGGGTGGATTAAATGAGAATAAAGGATTTAGACATATATTTACCTGTTTATTATAATTTTATAATCATTATTTTCCTTCAGTTTTATTTGGGTCACCATATATAATAATTCATCAAAAATAAACTAATTTAAGTATCTAGATGGAAAATATAAAAATTGTTTCAGAATTTAAAAAAAATAATTTTGGATTGCACAAAAAACATACATTGAATTAATTTCACAAATAAAAAGAACTTATTTATATTTAGATCCCATAATGGTATTAAAATCCTGTCAATTTACAAAATTTTCTACCACAATACTTTAAAGATCTGAAAAGTAATTATAAAACCTAAATGGACATTGCACTGTCTCATCCATCTTATAGAACACATGTGACACTTTTTAATAACTATGTTTCAGAAAGTCCTTAAGGATCGATACATGGCAAAAAATCACGATGACATGAGAATATTAAAGCGTAAAGATGTTATTAAGAAATAAATATAAAGATTGATGTTGAAAGAATACAAATATCTTTACTCAAGTTCGATTTAAGATTAAAAAAATGGAAGACTATGAAGAGAAATTAAAATTTGTATTCGATATTTTTATTTGGTCAATAAATATTGCTTTTTTCAGTTAGTATTGATTAAAAGTATGTTTTAAGATTCTGGAATTGAATCAATAATTCAAAACATTTTTTTAAAAAAAATCGTTGTTACATTAAATGCTTTAATAAATTAATAAATATCAGTTTTTATTCATTATTTTTTTTATTAATTAAAAAAATATGAGGTGAATCATTGAATAAAGAAACAAAAAAATAATTTTAAAACTAATTTTTAAAAAAGTTTAATTTTTTAGAGACAAATTTAAAAAAAAATTCCCTTTAAATTAACATTGACTAAATTGAACTTTTCGTCATAAGAAATTTATCAAAAACTTTGATAGGAAATTTTACTTCCTATTAATTATTCTATAAATAAATATGGCATATAAAAATACTAACTTGCGTTATTTAATTATTAATTGAGTAGTAGAACTATATCTAAAGTTAAATGAAACATCTTCAGAAGACATTAAATATTATCAATAGTTAATGTACAAACATTCGCATCTAAAGTGCAAATTGCATTCATGAATCTTATAAATAAATAATTAGATCAAACAGAGATATGTTCTTCATACGACTAACTATAACGCAAGTTTTAGTCCTGTTTGTGTCCTTGTTCGTCGAACAAACCAAGTACATCTTTGAGATTTCCTAATTGCATATACAAATTACACACACGTGTTTATATATATATATATATATACAGTTGGGGACAAATCTATTTCTATGTTTGTTCTATCGAAGTTAAAAGGATTATTACAAAGTCAAAAAATGATATAATGAAAAGAAACATTTATTTAAACAGCTTAGATACTTTTAATTTAAAATATAAAAAAAAGTCCAGATAGAATTTTATTTTAAGCATATATAGAGTTTTTTAATAAGCGCTTCAGAAATTTTAATGAAAAAAAATTTAATTAATTAGTTATTTTTTTATTTTGAGCATATTCTATGGCATTAATGATGGAATACAATTTCATTTATATGACCACCAAGACTTTGTTTGACATAGTGTATTCGTTTAGTCCAATTTTTAGTTACTCTTTCACATAATTGTGGTCCAATTTCATGAATTACAAGTTCAATATTTATTTTTAATGATTCTGTTGTTTGTAGTTTATCAGCATTACCCAATGATTTTACATAGCATCACAGAAAATAATCCAATGGAGTTAGATCACATGATCTTTGTGGTCAATTGATGAATTTATTTCGTAAAACAATAAAATATTTTAATTTTTATTTAAATAAGTCTATTAAAGTTTTTACAATTTCTAAGCATTTTTAAAATATTAAATGTTGTATGATAATTTGCTAAACTATACTGAGTTGAAACATAAAAATAAACTAAAAACTATTTAAACATGGCTGGTACCAGCTGTCAAAGTTCTGATATTCTTATTGAAAAACTCTTTATAATATGTTTTTCTAAAAATGTAAAAAAATAAAAGAAATATAAGTATTTGTACACTTATATTAAGAATATTTTTTATATTGGTAGAAAATCTCCGTTGCTAATATTTAGTGTGTATTTCTCTTGCTTTAATTATGGATTTTAAACGATCTGGCAAATTTTCAATCAATGTTTTTAGATAAACTGATAGTACATTTTACATATTTTTTTTAGAACTTAAATAAAATTTGTCTTTACTCTTTATCTCACATTTATCAATTTTTGTATCTAAATAACTCTATAAATACTCAATAGATTTTAAATCTCTAATTTTACTTTGGTTATTCTAGTAGTTAAATATGTAATTTTTAGGCAGTACTTTAAAATTTTAAATGCATATTTTAAATTATTATCATATTAAAAGATGTAATTATCCCTAAACTTCAAATTTTCTATCAAAGCTCTCAAATTATTCTATATTATTTTAGTGTATGATACATGCATTATTTTTTTGTTCATTTTGACCAAATTGCCACTACCATTGAAAGTAAAGCAGCACCACGTCATGATATTCTCATCTTCATACTTCAGAGTGAAGTAAATGTTTTGAAACTTTAAGGATTCACTTGAATTTTCTCAAACTCTTTGCTCTCTTATTATTTTTGAGCTTGAATTTACTTTTATCGCTACAGAAATTTTTTTTCCTAAAAGGTCTATGGAATATTTAGATATTTTTTGTCGAATTGCATGCACAAATCTTCTTGTTATTCCGAGAAATGTAGTGTTTTTAAGTTTTAAAATAGTTCTTAAACTCATTCTTTTAATCTTAAGGTTATCCAAAGAGAATGTCAAAACTTTGAAAACTGGTCGCAGCCACGTTTGAATTTTTTTAAAGCTTATTTTGAATTTCAACTTAGTATGGCTTGGAAAATTATCATGAAGCGTTTAACACTTTAACAACACTTAAAATTATAAAAAAAATCAATAGACTTACTGAACAAAGCGTTTAATGAGTCCATTACTTTACGAAATAAACCCATCAATTGGTAACTAAGATCATGTGATTTAACTCCATTGGATTATTTTGAAATCATGATTTATGCTGATAAATCACAAACAACAAATATATTAAAAATAAACTTTGAACATGTAATTCATGAAATTAAATCACGTATGTGAAAGAGTGACTAAAATCGAACTAAATAAATGCACTATGTCTAGTGATGCTGTGGTGATCGTATGAGTGAAATTGTGTTCTATCATTAATGCCATAGAATATACTTAAAATTAAAAAATAGTTAATTAAAGACTTTTTTAATTTCTATTTAAACTTTTGAAGCACTTATTGAAACTCAAACACATATTTATATATATATATATATATATGTATATATATATATATATATATATGTATATAGATAGATAGATAATATTTTTTTTAACTTATTTAGAAATTATTTAAGATCTTAATTAATAAAAATCATATTTGATTCCATATAGGATATTATTTTATTAAAAATATTGTGAATATTATAATAATAAATAAAAAGTATACATAATTGTAATTTCGTTTCTGTATTTAAGATAAAATATCAATAAAACATTTAATTTTGATCTATAAAATTTTTATTGCGAATTTATTTTCGTAAATAATTTAGTAATAATTTTATTTACATTGGTATTTTCGTCATACGAATAAACACATTTTATTAGGTATTCCCTAGTCTATGCATTAAATTATATTCTACCTTCCAACATAACTACTTTTCTTGATTAAAAAATGAGTTAAAAAGAAACAAAAGTATATATATATATATATATATATATATATATAAAATGAGGACAATAGTTAAAATAAATATATCCCCAAACACAAATTTAAGATAGAGAATAATACAGAGTAGAAAGAATATCAGAACTAACAAATAAAAATAGCATAAAAAATTAGTCGGTTAAAATCTGTATTATCTTCGAGTATATTTGAAGATGAGATCTTTGTCGCAGTAAGATTCTAAACAAAGTGACTCTAAGGAAATAATATAAAAAAAGGGTTATACTATATAACAATGAGTTCACAGAATGAAACAAAAAATTAAATTTAAACAAATATTTAGATTGTAAAAGATAATATTTAGAATAGAAAAATTCAAAACTTTTATAGAAACTATATACATTTTCGTAGAAAATTCTGTTTTTATCTGGTTCATATTTCAAGTTGCTTGAATAAAGTAGTTAAAGTCAACATTCATTTTCAATAAAATGTTTTCAAACACATACCTTGCTATGTAAACACAATATTCGATGATTGTAAATTCTCTGAATCAATATACAATGACTCGATTAAGAGTAAACGGCCGACGGAAAATTGAAAACTGAATATTCTATTATAAGAGATAATTGTGGCCAAGCCGATCGCAAATATCAAAAGGATATAATTTGATTCCTGACAATCGTTGTTCATTCATTATCTTTTGAAAAGTTGATAATAATGTGTGTAGTCGATGTATTTGTACTAAAGAAATTCCCTAAGGAACAAATCTGAATGTATTTATGGGAGTGAGACTGATTAAATTCTTTGTAAATTTGATAGATATTTATTGAAATCATTAGAGTGGATAGTTACGGAATTAAATAGAAAACGATTTTTTTTTGACAATTTTGCAATATTGAAATTTAATTATTTTGATTTCAAAATGAAAATTTAACAAAAAAAATAAATTTGAATATTTTTAAATGTTACTCTCTGATAATGAATATTAAAATGTTTTTAATGTTAATATTTTAATTATATACCACAGGGCTTCATCCCCTACTCACTTCGCTTGTGAATCAACAAATTTGCTTTTATTTAACAATGTAAATAAATTATAAAAAATAAAACGTTTAGAAAGTTATGTTAATGTTTCTGTGTAAATAATCTTTATCATTATATAGTGAGGGTGTATATATATATATATATATATATATATATATATATATATATATATATATATATATATATATATATATATATATATATATATCACATCACATCACATCACATCATAAAGCCCATATCAATCCACTACTGGACGAGAGCCTCAATGAATGCTATCATTCACTGGTATTTGGTCATATTCACCACGCTGACCAGGCGGATTGGTGAAGATTTTTTTATTCGGGGTTTACTCCCTTCTCAACAGTTATTTTTTACAAGATGAGGTTGTCGGCCTTCATACTCAACCCTCGAAAATGAGGGACTCTCCGACTGGGATTCGAACGCAATCTCCCGCATGACACGCGGTGATGCAAACCACTGTGCTACCCAGTCGGTATATATATATATATATATATATATATATATATATATATATATTTAAGGGAGTAAACCCCGAATAAAAAATCTTCACCAATCCGCCTGATTAGCATGGTGAATATGACCAAATACCAATGAATGGTAGCATTCATTAAGACTTTCGTCCAGTAGTGATTTGATGATATATATATATATATATATATATATATATATATATATATATATCTACATAAAATACATATAAAATATATTTTGTTTCAACATTTTTTCGAAAATCTGCCTAAAAATCTTTTTTTTTATTTTTTGTTAATTTTAATTTTTCATATAATTTTTAATTTTCGGAAAAGAAATTTTCAGATAAATCCAAAGGCGGAAACAGAGCACATTTTTTTAAATAGAGATTTTTACACACACACACACACACACACACACACACATATATATATATATATATATATATATATATATATATATATATATATATATATATATATATGGGTTGATAAATAAGTAATTGAGATTTTCATTAATTGATGTCCTTAGGAGTCATGGAAAATGTCAAACTTTATTCTAAACTAAAAATTCGTTATGAAACAGTTCAAGCTTAATTTAGAAAGATATTTTGTTCAATTTGGTTAAAAATTGTTAGTTTGGCATCAAGTTGAAGATCGAAAAACAAAACGATTGTTATGACTATATTTTACTTTATTATTTTTATAAGTAAAAAAACACAACGTAAGATCATAAACAGT
Source organism: Neoneuromus ignobilis (assembly GCA_029203775.1). Classification (NCBI taxonomy): domain Eukaryota; kingdom Metazoa; phylum Arthropoda; class Insecta; order Megaloptera; family Corydalidae; genus Neoneuromus; species Neoneuromus ignobilis. Next base: position 65,836,677 of record CP092087.1, on the reverse strand, counting down.
TATGTACTATGTATGGCGGTGATGTTTTAAAAGAACGGCAGTGTCAGGTTTTTTTTTAAATTAGTTCTGGTGATTTTTCATTCAAAAAATAATATAGCTTTGGTCTTCCAGTTGAAGTTGATGACGACAAAATCAAAGCTTTAATTGAAGAAAATGTTTGTAGCACAACTCGAGAGATTGTAATTAAGCCAAAAATATCACATACTAGTATTGAAAATTATTTGAAACAACTTGGTTATATTAATAAGCTCGATGTTTGAGTATTACATGAACTTAGAGAAAATCATCTCATCAAACGTATAAATGTCTGCGATTCACTCATGAAACATAACGAAAATGGCCCAATTTTGAAACTACTAAAAATGGATAAAAAATGGATTATTTATCACAATTTTCAGTGAAAAAAACGTGGTTTTAGCCCGATGAATAAGTCAAAAGAATATTTTGTTATTATTTTAGTGAGATTATAAAAGAATTATGTTTTTTAACTGCTTTCAATGTACCAAACAATCAATTCCGATGTGAACTGTTGACAGTAATTCAAATTGATTGATGCATTGCAAACTGAAACGTCCAGAATTAGTAAATAGTAAGGGTGTTGTGTTCCACCATAACAAAACGAAACTATATTCATCTTTGGTCATCCGTCAAAAATTATTGGAGTTTGGTTTGGGATGTGATATCACATCTAACAAACTCAACTAATCTTGCAACATTAGATTACCATTTATTTCGTTCCTTGCAAAACTTTTTAAATGGCGAAAGTTTGATTTTACATCAAGTTGTCAAATCGTACTTGGATTAGTTTTTTCCCCAGAGAGATCAAAAGTTTTTTTAGCACAGAATTATGAAAATGTTTGAAAAATGCCAAAAGTTAGTGGAACAAAATTGTTAATTTATTATTGAATAAAATTATTTCATTCTATTAAAAAATTGTCTTTAATTTACTTTAAAAAAAACCAACTAATTATTTGTTAACCTAATAGAAACACACACATATATATTAAATTATTAAGTTTTTTAGTTTCAATTAAAAAAAATTGTAAAAATATTATTTGTGTATATATATTTTGGTATAATGTGATTTAGTTTTATATTTCTCTTTTTGTGGCACCATTTTCGAAATTTTATTTTAAAGCGGTCGAATCCCAGATCCATTACGATTTTCCGAACGTCAGCTCGGCCGATTTCAACTCTCAGCAAAAAAAAAACAGCAATCGACGATACGGTTTCGACTAAACAAATTGTAAGGTTGATGTTTGGCTGCCGCGTTCTTGGTCTTCGCGACCCACATGACTGTGGAAAGTATACAATATGAATTATTCAGGAAGGTTAATATGGCCGCGACTACGACGACTGTACAGAGAAGAGACGGTGATGCTGGGCGCACGCGACGGACGCCGACGCGATAGGAACACAACTACCTTTCTACACGCCAGTCGAACAAACGTCGTCGCGACGCACGGTCACGCTACACAGCGCCAGAACCGAACTAGCGTCATTCGTACATCGCGATATTCATACTTTTCGATTCGATCTCGGGTACGCATACGCGCGCACATCGAATAGATTAATCGAAGCGGTAGCCGAGATTCATTCCCTCGATACACAGAATCGCATCCTGACGAGGTACGGCGACTACGGAAAAGTTCGTGGAAAGTTTCACGCGTATCCGCTGAATTGATTCGAAAGTTTATTTGGGAAGAAGAGTCGCTCGGAAGATTCGAAGGGAGATCCGATCAGTTGTTACACAACAACTTTGTCGGCCGTGTCACTCGCTCGTCCGCGTTCGATTCTGGTCTTTGTTTGTTCCGTGCTGAACTGTATTGTTGTGTACGTTCGTCTTGTTCGGATTATATCGACGATCTTTTCATTTTTAAATATGGCCGCGTTTTCAACAATTTCTTCATGTTTCGTGATCTTCGGGGTGGCATTAGTGGCGTGTTTTATCTCGTCGGCAATGGCGATCTCGTGTTATCAGTGCGGCCAGTATAATGATGGTGTGGGATCCATCACGCCCTGCATCAACTACACCCACATGCAGATGAAGGAGTGTCCATCGCTCGAGCACAAATGGTGTATTGTGAGTACATATCGTTATAGTACATTTGTTTAACATAACGAATTTACAGTTTTAGCAAAACTATTGTTTCCAAACAATGCAGAAAGTTTGCACAAAAAGTTACACTTTAGAAAAATAACAATTAGACTTAAGGGCGTGGAATTTTTTTCACCTTTACGTACTGATATCAATTTTACCTATATGTACTCAAAATATGTTTTTATATATATTATATATATATATATATATACATATATATATAAATATATTTTAAGAATCTATTTTTAGAAAATTAAAGAAATATATTAGTCTGCTTTTTCTCTTAAAAAATTTTAATATAATAAAAAGTTTTAAAATAATTATAATTAATTGCATTTTATTATTAGATACTTTTATTATATTTATGTATATAAATAAACGAACACACACACACACACACACACACACACACACACATATATATATATATATATATATATATATATATATATATATAAACACATAAATGTTCAAAAAAGAAAGATAAAAGCATTATATGAAAAAATCATTTAAACAAATATAAATTTTTGGTATATATATATATATAAATGCAAAAAATGTTTAGGCAAAATTCATTTTTAGATTAAATAGTAAACATTTCTTTAAAAATTTGATTATTTTTAATTATATTCACTCTTCTTAATTTACATTAATTTTTATAACATTTGTTTATTACTTTAAAGTGTTTTAAATGTATATTTTTTAAATCAAAATGTATAATAAAAATAACTAACCAATTTTATTTAATTTTGGAAAATAATTTTATTCAATTAATAATGAAATTATGACAAAAGTAATTTATTATTACACTTTGTAGTTTAAAAATAAACATTCAAGTATTTTTGTAAAAAAATGATTCATTCGATATGTTTATTTAATACTGATGAAAAAAGATTTTTGTACAAATTTATTAATCAAAATTTAGAACTAGAATTATATATTTTTTAAAAAAAAATATTTGTTTTATATATATATATATATACATACACACACATACATACATACATACATACATACATACATACATACATACATACACACACACCCACACCCACACACACATATATATATATATATATATATATATATATATATATATATATATATATATGCCCTTAATAGAACTACAAAAATCTCTACAACGTCTTAATAATAATTTATGATCTATTTAGTTTTTAATTTAATTAATGTTCTATAGTTCTTTCGTTTTTAATAAGTTGATATAAAAGAGAAGTTTTATTTTATACTGTAATAAAATGAATTATAGTAATAATAAAAATGAAGAAATTAATTTTTTGATGACACATTAGTATTGTTCTATTTTTTTATTGTATAGGTAATTTTGTATTTTAATATAAAAGTATAGTTATTGTTTTAGTTCTTTTTCACTAAATAGATCATAAATTAATAACTTTGTCGAATAAATTATCTTGCTGCTGAAAATTAGACAAACCATAATATTTGTAATTATTAACTTGTTAAAAATGATATAAAAAAAATATATAATAGAATAAAATTTTGATTTTAATTTAATATAAATTATAATCAAAATAATGAATATTATTTATATACATATATATATATACAAATAAATATATAATACTCAAACATTTATAAAAAAGGTATAAAAAAATTATAAAAGTATCAAAAATTCCTTGCTAACTTATTTTTAACTCAACATATTATTTGTAAGCATAATACTTGGCAGTATTTTAAGTAAACAGTAGTTTACTATTTATTTTGCAACTGTTGCGAATTCACTTTCACACAAATGAATGATCATCCCAACATCACAAGATATTAAAAAATGTCAAATAATTACTTATTGTTTAATTTGTTTATAACAACAGTAAGCTGATGTGCATTTCAATATCATTGTCATCATCATCAGAATTTTTTATGAAAATTTAATATTTATTTTCAAATGTAGAATTTATCAGTGGAATTATTTATGCTGTCTTAATAATGATGAAATTGCTACTGAAATGCGTATCAGCTTATTTTAAACCAACACTTTTTTTAATATTCTGCCATATTGAGGGTGATAATTATATGACAATAGTAATTATGTTAAAATTAATTTTCTTCATTTCATTTTTGTAAATAAAACATATTAAAAAATAAATAAATTAAAAGGATTCAAAAAATCCAATAAATAGAATACATTTTAGATAGTTATTTAATATTAATTAAAAAATATTAGTGTTTTTAGATGAATATAAAAATATATATCTATGTAAATTTCAATAAAATAATATTAAAAAAAAGTAATAAATATAAAAAAAATCAGTGAAGTGTAAAAAAACGACGAGTGATTAAATAGATTTCATTATTCATAAAATTAAAAATATATTAAAAGATATCGTGTTAAAAATTATCTTATAAAAATATTGTGTTAAAAAGTATCGCTATTAATAAAACTTAAAATAAATTAATGAATATTATTAAAAAATATGTATATAAAAATAGATATTTCGAGATTTGATAGAAATTATGTTTCTAAAGATAACAAATTTTGATTTAAATATAAATCTAATGAATATTCATGAAACATTTACTGGAATTAGTAGTAAAACTGTAAATACTCAATTTTTCGGTAAATTTCATACATTAATTAAAATCAAATTCATATGTTCATTTTCATATAAAGTATGTTAATGAAAGTGAACAATGTTTATAACGAAATGAAATTTGATTGAAAAAATAATAGTAATTTTCTTTTCATTAAAATATATTAAATTTTAATTCTATTAACATATAAAATATTTTTTTACTTAGTATGCTAATGATTTAACAACTCTTTGTTCATTTAATATATTTTTTAATAATATTTGTTTTTTCATTTAATAAATATTTATATTAAATTTAAATTGTAATAACACCTAAAATATTTTTTTGGCTTATTATACTAAATATTTAAAAACTTTTTTTAAATTGCTGTGATTTACGTTTAATATTATTTGTTTATAAATATAATAATTTAAAATGTTTTAAATTTTTCATAAAAATCGTTCCAACATATATAATGGTTTATCTGTGTATTTTTTTAAATAAAGTGAATAATAAGTGATTATTGATGATTGTAATAAAATCTGATAGTGCTTAAATGAATGATTTATTTGTATAAAAGTGAATTAGTAAAATTTTCAAATCAATAATTATTATTTGAGATTTTTATCATGAAAGTAAAAAAAATAATTTGAAAATTGAAAATAAAAATAACTGTTACGTCACTAATTATAAAAATTCGAAATATCAGATTTCTATAGTACAGTCGACCATCACAAATCTGGTATTGTTGGAACTTGTGGGATGGCGGATTAGTGTTTATCGGAACATTGGTGGTTAGAATAACATATACAGATTACCCAATAGTAAACCTAAAATTTTCGAAATACCAGGTTAGTGAATGTGTCCATTAACCGGAATTTAGATTAAAATATACAGTTTTCTACACAATTAACCTGAAATTTTCGAAAATTAATTGCGTGTAATACACTCAGACAAGAATCCAATGACTTCAAGTTTGTTCAGTTTTTTGTAAAATCGTAAATACTATTTTTAAAAAAGCAATTATAAAACATGTGCATAATACTAGTATATAGTGGAAGATGTATAAAATCAAAATACATTATTCTAACCTAGAAATGAGAAACACAAAAAAGGACACAAGAAAATAATTAATTAATTTTAAACAGACTTCAAATTGTTAAAATTTCAAATATTTTTGACCGAAGAGAAAGATAAAATGGCGATGTGTTAATTTGGTCTTTTTTAAGGGATACAAATTTAATATGTGAACCATGTTGTAAAAAAACAATAAATAATAATTGTTCACTTAAAAGTGATAGAATTTTTAGGTACAGACAAATATGCAGATATTTAATAACACTTGAAGAAATTTTGTCCAAATTATCGGTGGAATCGGATCATTAATTGCTGAATCAGTGATGGTCAATTGATATTTCATTTAAAAAAATTAAATATTTATTGATTTTTTGTTAAAATTTAATGTTTATTTTAAAATATCCAGTTTATTCGATGGAACTAATTATATTGACAAATAAAAGTGTTGGATATAAATGAACAACTCTCTCTAATTTATTATGATCAAACAGCCCCTTTTCACCTATAATATTGACCTCATTTATACCGGAGGGTTTTTCATGATAAACTCCTGTGGTCAGTGGTTCGAAACCACAATGTACCATGTTTTATTTTTTTAAAAAAAACACATATCACGTATTGCGTTGTGATTTTGAATTTGCAAAAGATGAAGTTATTCAGATTACTAAACAAAAATTAATAATAAAACGATTTAAATATAGACTTTATGTGATTTCGATGATTTTTCAATCGATCGTATTTACAAATATGTATACAATCTACCATATGAAACATACTTGGTGTGTCGGAATCAGATAATGAAATTCCATGGCAGAGTTTACAAAGTTTCTACGGATATCGAATACATTTATTGTTCTATTGTTGTGTGCAAATCAGAAATTGTGCGTGATTTTCTATCGTATGTATTGTCTTTGATAAACCCTAATACTAAATATATGCGTGGATAACAAACGGGTTGATAAAGATGACCGTACGAGACTTTATCTAAGACCATTTTGAGCGTGAAAGCTTGAAATTAAATTATTTCTGTATGGTTGTTACAGAATTTGACGTGCATGAAATTTATTGAATGAATGGAAAGTTTGGTATGAAACATACATTCATATTGAAAATTAAAAAATAGTATTATTGAAATGAAGTCGATTTAATTTTGGAACATGGTTAATTATTTATATTTCCACTACACAAATATTTTATATTTTATAAAATTAGATTAATTATTAATGACCATTTTTATATAAATAAATTATTCATTCCAATAAGTCATTTTTGTGTTCAATTTTCGAGTTGTTCATTTTATGTCAATTTTTAAATATAAATAAATCATTCATTGTAACAACAAGATTTTATAAATATTAAATAATTATGTATTGTTTATTTTATTTGTTGATAAATATGATATTATTAGATCAATGCTTTATGAAAAATTATAAGTATATTGCCTTTTTATAGAAATGATTTTTAAGAAATACTTTTCGAATAAAATATTTTTTTAATTAAAAATGCTCTATAATTTAATTATAATTAAAATATTTAAATAAAAGTGATTAAATTATTGTTTATTTATTTTTTAAAAAGTGACCTATTTTGAGTTATATTTATCATTTTACTAATAAAATAATTAGATATAATCACCAAAGATTTTAATAAATATAAATATAAAATATTTAATCGAATATAACGTTTATTTGTTTTTATAGAGTGGTCCAAATAAGAATGAAAGATAGTAAAGCATAGTAAATGGTATTAAACAAGTAAATGACAGTCTCATTTGAGACATTCTATATAAATTCAATTTCTATTATTATTATTATTTTCAATGTACTACTATTCAGTTCTTAAATAATTACTAAAATAATAAATCTTTTTCAAAATATTTAATAAATTATCAAATATTTTATTTATAATTGTTTGATTTTTTTTTATTATTTAATTTTTTAAAAATAAATGATCTATTTGTGTTATATATATATATATATATATATATATATAAATTTATTTATAAAAAAATAATACATAATCAGTAGACATTTTAATAAAAATATATATAAAATATTTATTCCATAATAATATTTGTTCATAAACATTTTATTTCTATTTTTATTAATTTCAATGTGCTACTTTTCAATTCTTAAATAATTATCAAAACATCAAATATTTTTTAAAATATTTAATAGTTTATCAAATATCTAAATAATAAGTAGTTGAATTTATGTTTTTATGATTATTGATTTTATTTAAAAAAATTATTTATTTATGTTTTTTATGATTATTGATTTTATTTAAAAAATCAATGATTCTATTTTTAGTTTTAATAAATATAAATATAGAGATTTTAATAAATATAAAAATATAACTTTTACTACATAATAACATTTATTTGTTTATATAAATTTTATTATTTTTAATGCATTAATTTTCAATTTTTAAATAATTAACACAATGTTTAATAATTTGTGAATTTAGAAAAATGGAATGAAACTAAAAAAATTCAAGATAGTCATTTCGAATAATAATATTATTCACAATTAACTTCATAACTTATTTAATTTTGAAATAGTTAACTTATCAGTTTAATTAAATAGAAAAGAACGAGAATAGTAACAAATGGCTTTCTGGTCAAAAAATCTCGTTAGATGTAGTAAAATCAAAATTTAAATAATTAAAATATCTTTAATTATACAATATTATGAAATTTATATCATAGTTGTAATAAATCCTGATAAATTGTTAATTTCAATTAGTTTAAATAGTCATTTAAAAATTTTTATAAATGTGTATAATGAATTTGTAACGATTATTAAAATTTTATTTGTTTATAAATCAAATATTATTATTTATTTGGTGAAAAGGTAAATATTTTCTAAAATAATTCAAATAATTCATTTATTATCAAACAATAAATTAGTTTTAAATATATTTAAAAATTTCCTACCCTGACAAATTGTTAATTTCAATTAATTTTATTTTTTAAAAAAGGATATTCATTTCAACATTTTTTTAAATGTGTATAATGAATTTGTAACAATTATTAAAATTTTATTTGTGTATAAATCTAATATTGTTTCAATATTATTATTTGGTGAATAGGTAAATATTTTTTATGTAATTCAAATAATCAATTTATTATCAAAACAAATTAGTTCCAAATATATTAAAAAAATCCTAATTTGTAAATTATTTTCCTATTACTTTTATAGATTCAAAAATTTTACAATTATTAGAAAAGCTGAAAAGAAAATAATATTTTTAAAATGATTATATACGATTTATATTTCTTAAAAATAATACTATTGAACTCAAAATGTTGGTTTATTTAATTTACAACAGTTTCATACAATTAAAAAGTCATTGTTTAACAAATATATTTTCTTGGAATTTTATAGATGTACAATTTTAGAATTCCCAATAATTTATTACGCACAACTCAAAACAATTCCTAGTATTTTATTTTATTTATCCTACATAATTTATATTAATTAATTCAATTATTGTCAAAGCTCTCATTATAAAATAATTTTATTATTATTTTCAAAAGATTTTTAATTATAATTTCATTTCATTTAAGTAGTATTTTTCTTATGATACAAAACTACATCTCTTAATTACTTTTATTACAAAATGGTGACTCTTCCAAGCTTTTCATTATATATATATATATATATATATATATATATATATATATATATATATATCATTATAGAGATAATTACAATATAATTACAAGATTTTTATTCAAATCACAGTTTGTAATTTCTACGTCAATGATAAAGTGGGATAAAAAGAAAACTTTCCTTTATTACATGTGTTTTGAGTGTGTTATTTAAATGAAATATAATAATAAAAATATATTATGAATAGTTAAAAAATTAATAATAATTGCTAATGATTTTAAATCTGGTGGTAAGGATTTAATTTAATTTATTAAATATGACATTTTTTAAAATCTGATTCTTAAAACCCTTAATTAAGAGGAACACTGATTTGAAAACATTGAATTGATGAGTGTATTAAATTTGATATGATGGCAAGGTTTCCAATTTTGGAGTGAATTAGTTAAATAGTACATGTTTTTAAATTTGATTCTTAAAAACTTTCATTAAAAAAGACGATAATTTTATGATACTGAAATGATAAATGTTCCAAATTTGATATGGTAACAAAGTTTTCAATTTTAGAATATATTAATTAAATGTTGGGTATTTTTAAATCTTATTTTTAAAAACTTTTAATAAAAAAAACGCCGATTTGAAAATAAAGAATTGAAGAGTGTTCTAAATTTGGTTTCATGGCAAGGTTTTTGATTTTGAACTATATTAATTAAATATTATAAGTTTTTAAATCTGATTTTTAAAAATATTCTTTGAGAAATACAATGACTTGACAATGTTGAAATGATAAGTATTTTATATTTTATTTGAAGACAAAGTTTTCAATTTTAAAATATATTAATTAAATGTAACATTTTTTAAATTTTATTTTTAAAAGCTTTCGCTGAGAGAAATAAAATATTCATATGAAGAATATTTTACATTTGAGGAGAATTTTTATGAACGACTGAATATCAATAATTTGATTTTTGTAAATTTTCAATTTGTATGTCACGAAAAAAGAGAAAATATTATTTAATAAAAATCCTTTCAGGTCCGTATCTTATACAATATTTGAATAAATAAACTAAAATCTCATCTTTGTCAATTTTCTAAACATTCCTTCCAAGTCGCTCTATCATTTAACTAGGACTATCTATTCTAAAATATATATTTAATACTAGAAGAACAGTTTTTCTATAAATTATTTTTATATTTTATTTTCTTATTACTGAATATAAATCATTTACACTTCCACATTACTCGAGAAAATTTTTTATTGGATGGATTGAACAAAAAGATGAGAAAATTTGTCGGAGGAGAATGGAAGAAAAATTAATAAGTAAATAGTTTTGTGAAAGATCTTCATTCAAAATAAATAATTTCTCTAAATGATTTTTTAACAAAATAAAATAACCTTCATATATCGATGCAATCATTTATTTATTGTTTATTTCAAAATATTTGATATTATTTACATATTTACTTTAAACAATGTCAGTAAAATACAATAATATAGTTATAAATTTCACAAAAAAATGAACTAGTAACATATTTTAAAATAAACAATTTATTATCTTATACACGAATAAACTTTTTATGTTTATTTCACGATCGAATAGAACAATAATTTACTAAGAACACGAAAATGTAGTTGTCTATTGTAAAACTATAAAGGTTAATTTGATGGCATTGTGTTGTATTCAAGTGTTAAAGAGTTCGTGTCATATACTTTTTTCCTCTATTACCGTCTGTTTTTCTATAAAACGTTACTGAAACCGATATGTTTTTCCGTAATTTAAGGTAATTGAATGTGTGCTGTGCCATTGAGACGATGTATTGTCAAAGTGTTTCATCCCATTTATGTTTTCTGTCTCAAATGTGTCACGTTTATTTTTTTGTGATATAAGCATTATAATTATATATATATATATATATATAGTTCTACCAAAAAGTTTTGTTAATTTTTTATTTTAAAAATATATTAAATTTTTATACTATTTATTATTATTTAATTAGAATTGTAATTTCTATTAATTTCAACAATTTCTTCTCATCTTGATGGAAACTTATGAATTTCTCTCGGATAAAATGACTTGTACTTTGAAATTAAAAACTCTTCTAGTGCTCTTTTTATACCTACATTTTCAATAAATTTGTTTTATTAAAAAAATGTTGAAGAATTAACAATAAATGGTAGGTGAAAGGTGAAATATGTAGAGAATATCCTGGGCAACTTTAAACCTCACAATCAAATTCTGCTATTTTTTCTGGATTGATAAATTAACATATGTTCTTTGTTGTTAGATGTAAAATAATTCTTGCTTTTTATTGAAAAAGCCAGACATTTTTTTAAAAATTCTTTATTTAAATTGCCTATTTGTTAGCAGCATTTTCCTGAATTTATAGTTTTTTGGCTTTAGATCATCATAAATTGGCTCTCTCATATCCCAACATGGAGACAACATTTTATTGTTCATAAACTTTGTTAAATGTTGATGGAGATGATTATTTAATTTTATAGTATGATTTTTTCCTTACTATATTTTTATATGTAATTTATTTTTTATCTCGTTTCAAAAATGGTTCATTTTTATTGGTTGGAATTAGAGACGAGTAAATGCTTACACGATTCTATCCATTTTCAGTAGTCAATTTATGTGGATTTCATTTCTGCTATCTTTGATGTGAATAAAAATAGGCTCTCTTCCAAAATATTGCAAATAATATCATCATCGATCAGAAAAACTCTTCTAGAGCGTGGTTTATTTTAAAGGTTAAAGCCTTCACTCTTAAATTTCTCTAATCATCTTCTGCATGTTCTTTCTAATACTGTATTTCCTCCAAAAACTTGTAACATTTCTATATATTTTTGCAAAATTTCTAGTACTATTTTGGTACCCGTTTCTACTATCTTTGATGTGAATAAAAATAGGTCCTCTTCCAAAATATTGCAAAGAACATCATCATCAATCATAGAAAATATTCTTGAGCGTAGTTCATCTTTAAGATTAAAGTCTTTATTTTTAAATTCCTCGAACCATCTTCTGTATGTTTTTTCAAACAATGCGTATGATCCAAAAATTTTTAAGAAATTTCTATACGTTTCTGCAGTATTTTTTCTTGTTGACATTAATTAAGTATACAGTGCTGTAAATAAACCTTCTCGACAGAATTTTATCTTCATTATTCCTTAATAAATATTGATGATAAAATATTTGTTTTAGTATGTATTGAAGGGTAATACCAATGACAAAATAAATGGCGAATAGAATGAATCATATTTTTTTTATTAAAACATTTTTCTATGTGCTTAAAATAATTGTGTGATAAGCGATTAGAATTTTATGACAGATTCAATTATAAATATATATATATATATATATATATATATATATGTAGAGAGAGAGAGAGAAAGAGAGGGTTATCCAAATGTGACCCCTAGATTTGTGTTTTATTAAAAAGAAACGTGTGTATAGGGTGATGTTATAAGGAAACATGTGTATAGTTTCTTTTTAATGAAACAAAAATCTAAGCTTCATATTTGGATGAACCTATATATTCTCGTATATATATTTATATATGTATGCAATATTCAAAACAGGAATAAATTTTATTTTCATATCTTATAAAAATTCATAATTTCACTTTAAACGCATATGTTACCATAAATAAGCTATACAGATAAATATTAAATGATAATTTTACATCTCGAGCTAATTTCGTACGACATTTCTTTCAGGATTCTTCTGCATACAAGGGAAATATTTTTATACTCTTTTCATATTCCATCTAAAATATAAATATTCTCGAAAGTTATAAAATGAAGAAAAAAAAGTTCAATAGTAAAAGTGACCGTAGCGGAATATTTTTTTACAGTTATGTCCTTTCTGTAAAAGCTTGTTTTATGATTTAAAACGTCTACTACGTTTTTATACGCTCGTTAGTATAAAAGTAATATTTTAATGATAATATTTTTTTACGAATTATATATTTTTATAGCTTGGATATTATGTGAATAAATTTATATTGACACACATACACATACACGTTTATTTATACTTGAGAATATGTTCTGAGAATCGGTGTATATACATAAATGAAATTGATACAATTTTGAGTAATAAAAATTCAATAGTAGAATATCGTCACTATTTTTATAACGCAGTCAAATAAAATGTCGAAATACAGTTTGGCACAATTTTATTCTCTTCTCTTAATAGAATCATTGTTCTAACAAAACAGAACTTTATTAAAGTGTTCAATAATTATTGATTGTTCACTTTTTATTCTTTATGAAAATTATATTTCGATTATTTTGCAAATATATCAAATACCAAAGATAGTACATTCATTTAAATATGTATGAACGATAAAAAACGAACAATACGTATTGAATACCAATAAAATTCTGTTGTGTTTGGATAGTGATTCCTTTGTGAAAACTAGTCAATTGTTAAACAGACTGTAACGAGAATCGACACTATGTAGGATTATTTTCTTTGTTTCAAAGTTTTTATATTTCAATGAATTCGTTCGAGAAGTCAACGTATCGGTTCTAAATGGAATTAAATGTTGGTTTAGAATTCTGTATATGTTTCAAATTCACACTAAACATTTTACTTAATCTAGCATTGGACTAAACTAAAATTTATTTAACTAGAAACATGTTTGCTCTTAACTATTATCATTTTTTTCTCAGGCTAAAAGAAAACTACTATATTTTATTTAATTATTTTTATTGAACGTATGTACAAAGCTCTATTCGAAAATAGATCAGTACACTGTCCAGTCTTAATTATTACTAATAATTAAATGACATACCTTGTTACAACTTTAATTTATTTTTTAACATAGATCATTGATAATTTTTCCATACAGTTTGCAATTTTGTAATATTATAATATTATAAATTTTCTATTTTCCTTTATATTACTGACCGTATTTATTTGAAATTTGTACCAATCGATTTGTCATAAAAAATAATTCATCACAGATCCCAATATTTTGTTAACAACTAATTTGACCGTTAAAATGAAATTTCAATGTATTTTTTTATGGTGTAGACATAAACTTACTACCCTGTATATATTATACACACATACACACACATATACACTCATATATATATATATATATATATATATATATATACATACATACAGAAATACCTCGCATAGTCCGGCTTCGATTAGTCTGGTTTCACTGTTTGAAATTTTTTTAAAAAAATTTTTTACTTGAAAAAAATTCTACTAAAAAGTTTTTCTTGGAAAAATCCCAAAAAATTAATACATAAAATTATTTTTATACACAAATTTTCAAATTTTCTCCTTTATTATGAAAATATAAAAAAGAAAACCAAAATCGTATATGCACATTATGCACAACGCATGCGCAGTTCTAATTTTGTAGTCCTTTTTTCTTTTTCTATTAGTTTTCGATTCGCAACTCTAGAATAAAGTCGATTTTTTGATAATTAAAGTTTAATAACTCATTTGAAAATTAATTTAAAATGAATGTATAAACCCCTGATTTTGTTTTATGGATACATACAAATATTTGAATATATAACCCTCGTTTTATTTGCTGAAAAACAAGAAAAAAATTATTTGGAACCAATTAACGTTTTTTGTATTTAGTTAGTGTTTCGATTAGTCGGGTTTCAAGTAGTCCGGCCAATCAGTGGAACCGATTAGCCGTACTATGTGAGGTATTGCTGTAAGTATATATATATATATATATATATATATATATATATATATATATATATATATATATATACATATTACAGTCACTCAAATATTGCATTAAAAGATTACTAAGTAAAATAATTTTCTATTGACTCATGATACGAAAATGGATAAAGTAGATTAAACAGGATATTTTTCATTCCTTTGATATTTAGTATTCTTTTAATTATGACTCAGCTAGCAAAAATAATTTGTTTTCAGACTATTAAGATTTAAAAAAAGATTATACACTTTACATTTCATATGCTAAAAAAAATATAATACAAAGTTTATCTTAAAATCTAAACATCCCAATGTATATATATATATATATATATATATATATATATATATATATATATATATATATATATATATATATATATATATATATATATATATATTACAGTCACTCAAATATTACTTTAAAAGATTAGTAAGTAAAATAATTTTCTATTGACTCATGATACAAAAATGGATAAAGTAGATTAAACAGGATATTTTTCATTCTTTTGATATTTACTCGTAGTATTATTTTAATTATGACTCAGCTAGCAAAAATAGTTTTAATTTTCAGACTATTAAGATTTAAAAAAAGATTATACATTTTATATTTCATATGTTAAAAAAATATAATACAAAGTTTATCTTAAAATCTAAACACCCCAATGTATATATATATATATATATATATATATATATATATATATATATTTGTTGAATATATAAATAAACGTATAATTTTTATAAAAATGTACATAAAACGTGTTTCAAAGATGCGACTATTATACATCTTTTAAGATAATTTCAGTAGGATCTCGCACGGAAAACATAACATGTTTTCTTGACAGTTTTTTGATGTTGGCGAAATTACTTATTTTTGTGTTCTGAGTGATGGATTAATTAGAAGAACGGCAAAGGAAAGACTTTACGTTTAAAACCGAATGCGGTGTTCGACGATCCGCGTACGCTCGTATCTCCTTTTCGAGAACTTAATACCTGATTTGCATGAGACTGATAAGCGACGCAGGATATTATAATTTTCGATAATTTATCAAAACAGAACAAGAATTTAATACTACGAGTGAACGAATCAACTAATATATATATATATATATATATATATATATATATATATATATAATTTGTATAATCTACTGCGTTTGGCCTTATACTGATGAGATTATACGTTTCAATGTTTACAGATTATTTATTATTTTTCAGTAATTCAGTACATTTACATAAATGAATGATTGATTAATAATGTTTTCGTTGTTGTATTTTCCTCTTGGGTTATAAATAGCGTATTGTGATTATTAATTTATTGTTTCGTTTCAACGGGATGTATTTTTAATTCTCAATTACAATTTGGTACAAATATATATATATATATATATATATATATATATATATATATATATATATATCCTGTAATACAGATTAATAATCTGATTTTTATTTTTACCTGATTGTTAATTAAAACATATTTTGATTTGTAAACATTTGAACTCTCTATTTATAATTAATTCCTTATGATTTTTAAATTTATATTATATATTTCTATTAAAAATTATTACATATGTACAGGATTTGCCAATAACAATGTCAAAACTTTGACAGCTGGTGAATGTTATGTTTGAATATTTTTAAAAGTTCATTTTGACATTTCAACTGAGTATAGTTTGGCAAATTATCTTGAGACGTTTAACGCTTAGAAATTGTAAAAACGTATTATAAAAATCAATCTTATCGTGCGCTTTGTAAAACTTAACACAATCGTTCAAGTAAACGTGTCATTTATCGAATTGTTGAAAAATTTGAAAACAATTTTACTCTACATGATACAATCTTCAGTGCCTGTAAGACTAAAAAATAAAGAAGTGAGGCTAATATTGCTTCTGTTAATGAAAATTTCAAAATGAAGCTGGAGTTGACGTTATAGTAAATGAAGTACGTTAGCGAGTCATGATTAATGATTTTTTTCCAAAAATGATTAAAAATAGTTTAATCGATATGTGGTTTCAACAGGAGAGTGTTACGTGCCATATATCTACAGAAAAATAGATTTATTGAAACAAAAGTTTAATGAGTCCATTATGTCACGAAATAGGCCCATCAATTGGCCACCAATATCATGTGATCTAACTCCATTGAATTATTTTCTGTGGGGTTATATGAAATCATTGATTTATGCTGATAAACCACAAACAACAGAAGTATTAAAAAAATATACTGAAAATGTAATTTGTGAAATTGGACCACAGTTATGTGAAAATGACTTAAAATTAAACTAAACGAATGGATTATGTCAAGTCAAGTCATGGTGGTCATATGAATAATTTTTTCCATCATTATTTCCACAGAATATACTTAAAAAATAAAAGACTAATTAATTGGATACTTTTCGTTTTATTACCATTTAAACTTCTGAAAAGGTTATTAGAAAACCCTACATATTAGAATTTGAAAAACAAATTATAAGTAAATAGTTTTTCTAATGAGTTTATTAACTTTGCATTCAATACGTACTATACCTTTTTAAATTCCTTCAAAAAGCCACATAAATCGTTTATATGGATGCATTTATTATGAAACGTCGCCGTACTAATTACAGTATAATAGATTTAATTTGTGGTTTCGACGTAGACTAATTAATAAAACGCATTAAATTAATGAGGATGTATATATAAATAGAAACAAAGATCGTAGTCCATTATGTATATATATATATATATATATATATATATATATATATATAGCTTGAGCGAAATATAAAATATAAACGAAAATGCAAAAAATTGAAATTAAATTTTTCCCCTAAGAGGGTTTCAAAAAGCGTGTAATGAAATATGCCTGTATATTTTTATAAATATAATAAGAAGCAAGCTTTTAGAGGCCTTTTCTGAAAACATGTTTTAATATATATATATATATATATATATATATATATATATATATATATATATATATATATATATTGTTATAACATCAAGAACTTGATAAATTTAAAATTAATATCCTCAAGTATAGGTGTCATTTTATAAATTTAACAATTAATTTTTGGATTTTAAATTTAGTTATTGATAAATATGTTAGAAAAAATCAAAAGAATATTTATTAATAGAATAGATATTTTTCTCACTTTATGAAACGATGATTAAAGAGTTGAATTTATCAATAATATTTTTTTTAATGGAAGTTACTTATACGATAATTTAAATTTCCAATCTTTTATTTTATCAGGTATACAAACACGCAGTTTTTCACAAATAAACATACACATACAAATATATATATATATATATATATATATATATATATAAGTATTAGAAAATGAACAATTCAACCGTGCAACGATACAATCTTATCTCAGCTTTTTTAATACCATAAATGCTCTTCCATTTTCTTCAACGCACGCCATTTCACCGACGGAGTTTATTACAGTAATGGATAGATGTCGTAACATTCGTTGATCTTTTATGGATATTATGTTTTTTCCTGCATGGATCGATTTACGTCCATGTTTATTTTTAAAAACTGAAGTAATTAGAAAGTAATAGTTCTTTCGCATACACAGGACTGTATTCTTTTTAATGTTTTTCCGAAGGCCATTTAATATGCAGAGTAAGTTCCTTAACTCAAGCTATCAATCATTTTTATAAACGTGTACATGTATACTGAAATTTTCATAGGAGGGCTAAACGCGAAAAAGTAATTTTCAGTGTACGGAAACTTCATGCTTCAGATATATATATATATATATATATATATATATATATATATATATATATGCATAATTTTAATATAATATTCGTTAATCGCACAGCTATTTTTATGATATACATATATATATACATATATATATATATATATATATATATATATATATATTTCGTATATGAATTGAGATATAATCATAAATCTTCCATACTTTTCAATATAGTTCGTAACATTTGATAACTTTATTTAAATTTACCAATTTCTTAAAAGAACACACGTACACACACACACACACACACACACACACACACATATATATATATATATATATATATATATATATAATGAAATATTCAAGTTTATATATAAACTGAAGGTAAATATTTTATTTATTGAACGTAGTAAAAATTTATGTTATTTTTCAATTAAATATGAAATTAAATTTCACTTACTTTATTTTTACAGTATAAATCTCTATTATATTAGTTATTATTATCACTAGATAATTACAATATTAAATTATAGTTAAATTAATCTTTTATATGCATTTTTTATTTTACTTAACTGCGTCATAAAATATATACTGTTATATTACTAAATTTGGTTTAATAATTTCTTATACTATAATATAATATATTACAGTGTGAAAATCTGATTTATATTTTTTTATATTATAATTTTATCGATATTTATACTATATAAAAATATTTATTTCATATTTCGAAATATTTAAGACAAATGGTTTTAATTCCCTATACTTATTTATTTTCTATTTTTTTAAAGAAAAATATTAAAAATGGGAAATAAATTACACACTTTTTGTTTCATATTATGACAAATTTATTTAACAAAAAAAATCACTCAATTAACATCAGAAGATTTTATAAAAATATTTAATAATTATTTACTGTTCTTTTTATTTGCTGATGCACATTTTGATGATCATCTCATTATTATCAGAGCAGCGATTGAATACATATCAGCAAATGAAGTGAAAACTTTGTAATTATTGAACATTTTTATAAAATTATGTGTATAATAGAGCAAGTGATTTGGTTGTATTATAGTTAATAGATTTATTTAAAAAATTAAAAATAATTGATGTCATTTTTCTAATAATTCAATGCAGTTAGTTATTTAAAAATTTAATTCCAATGTTTTTAAATAATAAAGTAAAATATTTTTGAAATATTTATATTATTTAATTTGTGTATAGTTATTATGTAAAATATTTTAATTTAGCAAAATTGTTTAATTTCATGTTAAAAAAAATATTTATATATAAATCCTACGAATTATATTTACATATATAAATATATTATGTCTATAAATCAATTTATCTATCTAACTATTTATCTCTTTATTTCTTTATCTATCTAAATATCCATTAATTTACCTTTCTGTTTATTTCTTTATTTGTCTATCTCTATAGTTAAAATATTTTTGTTTTAGTTTTTTACCTTATAAATCATTGATTATTATTTCGATTATTTAAAATAGTCTTATTTATATAAAGTTTTCCGATAGGAATGTCAACACTTTTACAGATAGTGACAGCCATATTTGATATTTTTTTAAGTTCATTTTGACATTTCAATTCATTATAGTTTATCAAACTATCATGAAACGTTTAACACTTCAATAAGGTTTAGAAATGGTAAAAACTTTAATAAACTAATTAGAACAAAAGTTTAATGAGTTCATTATTTCACAAAATGCACCCATCAATTGGCTACCTAAATCATGTGATCTTACTCCATTGGATTATTTTTTGTGGAGTTATGTGAAATTATTCGTTTATGCTGATAAACCATCAGAAGCATTAAAAATAAATATTGAATGTATAATTCATTAAATTGAAACACAAATATGTGAAATAGTGACTAAAAATTGGATTAAAAGAATGCACTATGTCAAAAGAAGTCATAGTGATCATATGAGTGACATTGAATTCTTTCATTAAACTATAGAATATGCTTAGAAATGAAAAAAAATTAATTAACGACTTTTTATTTTATTTTCATCTAAACTTCTAAAGCTCTTATTGGAAAACTATTATCTTTCTTTTAATTTTAGATTAATCTTGTGAATATTTAGTTAAAAAATAAATAATAATATAAAGTCAAATAAATTATGAAACAATTTAAATATGCAAGTGGAAGTTTGATGACAAAAATGCTAACTGATACCGTAAATGGATTGTTTTTCTTATATTGAAATAGACTGAGCAACAATGTTTTTTCGAAGAAAACGCTAGAAAAAGTTTTATCAATCATTCATTAAAAACGATGATAAATCTATTCGATCTACATTACCGTCTTGTTGATATTCATCTCCGATTTAAAAAAATCCATAGTCAGTTAAAAAAAATGTTTGAGAAGCATCGCTATGTAAAGCATCGTGATGGAAGGCCACTCTAAAATTGAGAATTCACAATGAGATTCTATTAAATTCGAGACGACTTGGTCGAGAGTTTAATTAATGCTCGAACTTTCCAGTTAGTGTAAGGTAAAAGCGTAAATAAATTACAAAAAGAAGTCGCTTTCGGTGACATCAAAAATATCGTGAGACACACACACATATACACAGTTTCGTTCAAAGACAAACAATAGACGTTGAGTTTATTTCTTTGAGATTCCGTTCATGTCCCTTTTGTGCGCGTTCCGTATCTCTATGTATGGGGTTTAAAAAAAGGCCGCTAGTAAATAAAAGTTCGAATAAACGAGGATTCTACAGTTTTGCGTTTCTTTTTATTGAAGTGTCTGTCAATGGTCGATTGTCACGGAATATTTTTTTTAAACCGCAACAAATTTAAAGAAATGTACATCTTTGTTTTGTATTGATAAATATCCTATATTTTACAATATATTATATATATATATATATATATTATCAGAAAAATGTGTATAAAATTAAATAAATTTATTTAAAAATCACAATTATTTAAATGAACATTTGAAACAAAAATATATAATTATTATTTAGATTTTATTAAAATTATTAAAAATTATTATATATTAAGAATGCATAGATCAAAAATTTGAATGGAATTGTAATAAAAAATCCTGCTTGTCAATCACTTTTGATCGATGTTTGATAATTATTAAACTTATAATGAAATTCTTCACATTTTCCAAATATCTCGTCAAATTTTCTTAATACTAAATGAGTTTCAGAATTCTAAAAATATTTTTAATAAGTAACACACATACACTTGTTACAACTGACACAAAAATCGACATTCGCGACTATTGATTTCCGACTGACATTCGAAACTGACAGACATTTCATTCACGAAACTACAAAAACCATTCACTAAATGTATTTTTAATCGTATCTCTATACGTACTCCATACTGAAATGCTATCCAAAATAAATTCAATCGCCGTGACGATAGCACTCTTCTCGTTCGCGAACGGCTCTACAACTCCTTGGCTAGCTCCATTTGATGCCCCTGAGCGTTTCGAGTTTTATGCCTCGCTGGACAAAGTAAAATACCAGAACATTGAGATTCGATGTAGAGCAAATATTTGTGAATACTATCTCAATAATGAAACGGAATAGATGCAAAATAATCATCCTGAATATATAAACGTGAAGAACGTTTAACATAAAATAACAGAGAGTACTAACGAGGATATTTTCATTGAAGAGCGTGGGCGTTAAAATTATTTTAGATGATGTTCTTAGAAAACTTCGTGTAGATTAATTCAAATTAATTATTCATAAATTCAATATGAAATAGGTTTCAAATTTCTAGATATATTATTTAGTTAACCTTTACAAAGTATTCAAAAGTATGACGGTATTTGGAATTCGACATACTGGATTAAAGTAACAACTATAATTAAATATACTACTTTATTTATTGAAAAGGTTATAACTTAAAATAGATATTATTTATTCACTGAAAAAGTCTAAAAAATAAATAATATCTCTTCGTAAATCTAAATAATAGATATAAAATTATATCTTATATATATATATATATATATATAATCATCTCTCAATCCATTGTCAGATGAAAGTTTCCCCGAAAACCTTCCACGTCAATCGATACAATGCCTTCTTTTTCCAATCCATTCAAATTTCTTTATTTTTCTATTCCATCTATCCATGAATCTCTTCCTGGACCTTTTCATAAGTCTCAATTTCTAATCAATAATTGATATGTATATATAGGGTATCCAATTAGGAACGCACATTTATTATCGCTTAAAAAACTTAATCGCTCACTCAAAAAAATATGTATTTTATTTAAAATTCAGCTGTGCGCTCCTGATGGGATGACACTATATAAATATATATATATATATATATATATATAATAAAGGAAGCAAGTATTAACAATAAAGGTCTAAAAATAAATATGGTATTTGTTTGTCTCATTTTCAATTTACAGATGAAGTAAATGTGAAAAATCAAAAAAACTAAAAATACTATTTGCAATATATTTAGAGAGAAGAAGAGTTAAAATAAAAATAATTTTGAATAAATCCAAAATCAAGTTCAGTACATTTTTAAAAAAAGATGATATATATTTAGAGGGCCAATATTGGAATTAAGTTGATAAAATAAAATACTTGAGAAAAATTATAAGCTACGATGTTGAGTTATGGTCAGAAATTAGATCGAGAATCGGAGTAGCATGAGAAGCATTTGAAAGGATGAATAATTTAATGAAGAACAAAGTACTATTAAGCTTGAAATGAAAAGTGTTATACCAATATATGCTACTTGATTGTACTAGAGATATTTAATAGATTTCCATAGAAATAAAATATATAGAATTTTTCTGAGTTTGACTAATCGAAGAATAATACTCTTAGCCGAGGTAGAAGTAATCTGCATAATACGAGTAAAACCTGAATGAAAAATTCACACCAACTTGTCTGGTCAGCGTGGTATGACAAATCACCATTAAATGGATGAAATAAAATACCTGAAAAATATATAATAGTGACTTATGATCAGATATTACATCGAAAATTATGGCAATATGGGTAAAATTTTAAAAAAAATGAATAATATAAAGAAGAAAAAAATACCATTGAGTTTAAATCATATAACCATTGTATATTACCTGCTTACATTTACGAATCAAAAACTTAGATACAATGCAAAAATGACAATCTAACTAAAAATAGAAACAGTAACATTAACAATTTCAAAACGTTATCAAAAAACTTGCAAATAGATACAAGATCAAACGAAAGCAAATGATTTAATAGAACAAGTAAAATCACTAAATTAGTCATATTCACAGCACAAAAAAGAAGAAAATAAAAAAGCCCAATGGACAAAAGTCATTATTTAATGGCAATCATAAGATAAAAGGAGTTTAAAGAGGAGATCTTATCGAAGATGGAAGGATGAATTGAAATTAGTTATGACTAGAAATAACTGAAAAAGTCACGAGAAAATATTTAAGATAAAGCAATAATGTTTAATGAAGTTTTTACCTAGAAATGGGCTAATATAAGTTTTGATGATTATATATATGACATCATAAAAATAATCTTTTTATCCACTGCTGGATAAGAAATTTTCTTCAAACCTTTTTACTTCGATGTCTTTTTTCCACTCCTTTCTAATGAATTTTGTTAAGTTTCTATATCATTGAGACATATAAAGTACCCCAAATAAGACTCAATAATTTAGACATACATTTATTTGCTAACTGTCATTTAGTATTCTTTATTATCCTTAATTTCATTTGGGCCATTCTATATATATATATATATATATATATATATATATATATATATATATATCATATAAATATTAACATTAGTTAAATTGATTAAGATAATTAGTTCTCAACTATAATATTATCAGTAGATATAATATATTAATTAAATAATAGTTTCTGTTACTACCTAAGTACTTAATTGTATAAATAAACGACGTGATAATTAAATTCACGAATGCATTCATAAATACCATATGTGTTTATCTGTAAATTAATAGATATAATCACCTTTGAAGTAATATCTTTGTTCAGCAATGCAATTAATTTGATTTTGTGGCCATTGTTTAAAACATTTCTAAAATACATTTTATTATTGTTATCATAATAATAATAGACGTGTTTAGGATTATAAACCTAGTGACAGGGATTCTAATTTTCAAAAGATTTTTATTTAATTAAATATTATCTTTTTTAACTCGAATTCATCTCTATAATGAGTATTTTTTTATTTTAAAAATAAATTATGTATATTAATACAAAATATTAGACTAAAAACATGAAAAATAATAAAAACTTTTCCAGTTTTTTTATTTATTTTTTTAAAGAAAATATAATGCTGTATTGTATTTTTTACAAACATGTTTGAGCTATACAATTAAGATTTTTACATCTCAATCGAATGGAATTCCAAATTGAAAAATGGTTTTTAACACCTAAATGTATATCTTGAGGAGAGACTAAAATCACATTTGATTTTTTCTTTTTAAATTATTCTACAGTAAAACAAGACGACATCACTTCTAACGATTGTTTGACAAAATGCCAATACACACTGCTAAATTTGTATATTTTGACAGAAAATAGTATTATTGTTTGTCAAATGGATAATTGATATAAGAACTATCATGTATTTAGCGACTTTAAAATATATAATACAAAATTACTAACAAAAATATCAATGATTCATATTTACGAGGTCAGACAATTAAGTAATGCGACAAAATTCAAAAATCGAGTATATTTAAAAATTAAGGTACATCGCTGCGATCCCCTTCAAAGTAGTCCCCTCCCGCATCTATACACTTATTCCAGCGAGTTTTCCAGTTTTCGTAACAATTCTGGAACACTTCTTGTGGGACCTCTCCGAGTACCCTCGTCACAGATTCTTGGATATCTTCAACGGAGTCAAAATGTCGACCTTTGACGAATTTTTTCATATGGGGGAATAGGAAAAAGTCGCTGGGTGACATGTCCGGTGAATAGGGCGGTTGTGGTAACGTTGCGATGCCTTTAGACGCCAAAAACTGAGAGACACTGAACGCACTGTGACAGGGAGCATTGTCGTGATGCAGAACCCAAGTCTTCGCGATCTCTGGACGCACTCTGAGCACCCTTTTTCGTAATTTTTCGAGCACATTGCGGTAGAATACTTGATTTACGGTTTGTCCAGGTGGTACGAACTCTTTGTGAACCACCCCTTTGCTGTCGAAGAAGCAAATCAACATGGTTTTCACTTTGGACTTGCTCATTCTCGCCTTCTTTGGCCTTGGTGCTCCAGGGGACAGCCACTGTTGGCTTTGTCGTTTAGTTTCGGGGTCATATTGAAAGAACCAACTTTCATCACCAGTAATAACTTTTTTTTTTTAGTAATAACTTTCATCACCAGTAATAACCAGTAATAAATTTCTCTGTTCCATTTTCGTGACATGCACTACTCGCGCGTTGTTACAAAACACTAAACAGCTGGCGAAGAAATGATCGTACGAGGGTGGTCAAGGTCTCAATCGAGAGAGTAGGGATCTGCTATTACGGTGGCGGAGTTACAGGTTCGCAGTGTTACCACAGGCCGAGAAAAAAAATCGGTCGCATTACTTAATTGTCTGACCTCGTATATAAATCCCTGGGCATTGTAGGGTTAAATTTATTTTCGAAGAAGACTAGTGATTTAAAAATTTTAGAATAATGAACATTCTACACTAGGATAACTCTATAAAAGACAGAAATTTTATGAATTGTTTCTTATAATTTTTTAATTTAATTTTTATGAACATATATACAAATTAAAATATTATATAGGGTCATCCAACTGCAATGCCTAGATTTGTGTTTTTTAAAAAGAGATAAAAGAACCTATACACATGTTTCCTTTTAATAAAACACAAATCAAATTGTTACATTTGGATGACCCTATACAATATACAGAAATATTTGGTCGATATTTTTTTAACTAAATTATATTTTTAATTAATTTAAAAAAAATAATCCTTAACCCCCGTTTTCTCTCAATTCAAGAACATACAACTGATAATAAATCAAATAATAAAATCAGTCAAGTTCATTAAATAATTGATCGAAATAAAGAGCCGCTAAAAGTAATCCGTGATCAACCAACGTACAAGTGTTCCGGTAGATACAAAAAAATCCTTATATTCAAACTACGACAATTTCGGTCAATGGGAAAAATGAAAAACACGCCGCGGCTACAATTTAATTAAATCCTACCTCAACGATGATGAGTACCATCTGTCATTTATATAAAACCGCCACTGCGTCTGACCAATCCGCAATCGGACGACGATTTAAAGAGCCATCGGTATCTCAATTTCTCAGTGGAATTATTAATTAAGTGATTGAATTAGATCCTCGACGAATAAAAGCGTTGAAATGTTATAGCGAAATTGCTTTTCTGCGGACTTTCAGCAGTTGAGTGCCGACTTATATACAAATGTATTGTGTAGGTATATATATACACACACACACACGTATATATATATATATATATATATATATATATATATATATATATATATATATATATACACTTCCAAACCTTTGCTGATTCAACTTCAACAAGTTTTATTGACATAAAAACAATATATTTGATTTCAATTGATATCAAAAAAAGTTAATTGGATATCAGACTTATATATATATATATATATATATATATATATATATATATATTAATATATATAAATGAATTGTGTTATGTCGACGCCACTGAATTGTTTGAATAAATTGCTTTAAAGTTCCAACTTCAACTTTATAATGTTCTTGACAGCATTAATTTGAATTAGTTAAATATTTCGTTTCAAAAGATAATTTTCTTTTTAATGCTATGTTTGTTTGTAGATTTTAAAATAAAAAAAAAATAGTCTCGATTTATTTGATGCGCTTGAAATGAAGACAACAGAAGTTCAATTCCATAAAAGAAACATTATAAGACTTCATATGTATATGACAAAAAAGATTTTCGTTGTTTGTTTTCGTACTGTGACAAATTCATTTTAATGTAAGGAAGTTACATATTTCAATATTATAATATTTTATAAAAATATTAAAAAAAAAATTACAATTCACTTTAACCGCTTATATGCATTTCAATTTCCATACCGCTATTATATATTGTAACTTATTTGAAGTAAGTTACAGTTAAAAATAGTAAATTTTATAATACAGTACTATGACGATAATGGAATGATCTTTGAAATGTACATCAGCAAATTAAGTGAAAAATAAATTTATATAAATATGTGATTTTTGAGCATTTTATAAAATTGTATGCTGTAGAGATGAATGATTTATTTGTATTGAAATAGGAGTCTTTCCCTCTCTCTTTATATATATATATATATATATATAGAGAGAGAGAGAGAGAGAGAGCAAGTTATTATATTTATTGTCATATGTTAAAAAATAGAAAAAGTATCTTCTAATATAAATGAATTAAAGAAAAATAAAAAAGTATAATAAATTTTAAATACTGAGATAAATGTATAAAACTGAAAAAAATTAAATGGAGAAATACAATAGTATAAGACCTATGTGAAGATTAATTAGGATTCTACAGATGGCCCAAATAAAATTAAAGGATAGTAAATAATAGTAAGCAAGTAAATATAGGTATGCCTAAACCCTTCGATCTCATTTGGGCCACCCTTTAGTTGTAAAAAACATTTAATATTGGATTGTGTCAAATTGAAAAAATATGATTAAACATATGTCAGAAATTAAAAAAGTATTCACATATCATACTAAATAGTATAAAGGAAAAAAGACTAATTAGAAAATTATGTAAATTAGGATAGGTAAATAATAATGTAGAAATTAATTTATTTGTTCAGTTTTGTATGGCATATTTTTTATTTTAGTTAAATCAGTTTTGAAAAACGAATTATAAATCCATTAATGTTAGTGGTCAATAACTGTTATTGTGTTTTTTGACATATGTAACTGGTATATTTTTTTAAACTAATGAACTAGTTCATTTGTGTGAAAGCGAATTCGTACAGTTTCAAAATAAATATTGTTTAGTATTTAATATTTGTCTGTACAAAAAATCTTATCGATTGTATTATTTAATAAAAATATTTAAAATAAATTTGTCATTAAATTTAGTTCAACTTATAAATATTATTTAAAATAAATACTCTCTTCAATATTTATTTACAATAATAACAATTTAACAGAATTGAACATAAATCAAATACATACTTATTAATTTTTCAAGTACTCTTTCAATTCTCATTTCTATTATATAGGGTTTTACAATAAAAATGTCAAAACTTTAACAGCTGATGGCAGACATATTTCATTTTTATAAGCTCATTTTAACATTTAAACTCAGTATAGTTTGGAAAATTATTATGAAAGGTTCAATACTTCAATAACGCTTAGAAATTGTATAAATTTGAATAAACTTATCGAAAAGTTTAATGAATCCATTATTATTTTATGAAAAGAACTCATCAATTGACCAACAAGATCATGTGATCTAACTCCATTGAATTATTTTCTGTGAGATTATGTGAAATCATTGGTTTATGCTAATTAACGACAAACAACAGATGTTTTAAAAATAATCATTAAACATATAATTCATAAAATTGGACTACAATTACGTGAAAGAGTGTCTAAAGATTGAACTAAACGAATGCACTCTGTCAGAAAAGTCGTAGTGGTTATATGAATGAAATTGTGTTCCGACATTATTGTCATAGAATATGCTTAGAAATTAAAGAAAAAAGTAACTAATTAATTAAATACTTTCTGTTTTATTTCCATTTAAACTTCTGAATTGCTTATTGGAAATTCCTATATAATTAACATAAAATAAGCCTCAATTATTTCGAAACGATAAAAAAAATAATTTTGTTTAAAAAAGTATATAAATTTTACTCACACGTTATTTTCTTCCCTATGAACAAACATATTTTTCGAGTACGATTCCGAACGCTTTACGTTTTTTTGTGATTTAAATCGGATAAAAGTAATTTATAACGTACTTTGGAAATTCACTACATTTTCGTTCACCGTAAGCTTTTCTTCAATGTTTCTCAAGAAGTTTTATATTCCAATTATAATATAATAGATTGCTACTTGGCTACTTGTATTATCTATTATATATATATATATATATATATATATATATATATATAAAAATAAATAATATAAAAAATCGATGAATTTTAAATATATTCTGAAAATAAAATCACAATTATAAAAAAATATTTTTGAACACAATGCAAAAATTATTAAAATTTACATTTTTTTTATATCTGGGGGCTCTGATTTCTATTCGTTTCGCTCGTCGAACCCTTAATTTATTTTTATTTAACAATATAAATAATTTGTTAAAATTTAAAACGTTTAGAAATTTAAATTATTTCTTTTGTGTAGATCAGGCCATATTATTTATTAGCTATTTACAAAATTTTCTACTTAACAATGTTTTAAAGAAAATTTTCTAAAAAGTCATAAAATAAAACCGTTACTCTAATTGCCTTACTAATAATTAAGGATTAAACATCAATTAGACTAAAATGTAATTGACTAACATTCACACAAATGAATTATTATCACATCAAAATAAATTAAAGTGTTTAATAATCACAGAATATTAAAAAGCGTTTAACATCACACACATGCTCGAGTTCTGTCACAATGTAGAGCAATTAGAATTAATTAAGTAACTAACGGATAAAAGACATTTAAGATGTCATGAGAGCATGGGAATTTTCAAAAATAAATCGGATGTAATAAACTCAAACATTTTTCCAATTAACTTGTTTATCTAGCCTTTTGTACTACTAAAAATATTTTTTTAAAAATATAATTAAAATATTTATATGACATTACGATAGTAGAAAATAAAAATATACAATTATAACTCAGAAATTTGAAACTATTTTGTGTATTGAAACACATATAGGTGTTAAATCAATAAATTTAACATAGAAAAATATATTTATATCAAAACAAAGCATTATAAAATAAGTGATAGAGACATAAACTTAATTTTATATATCTTAATATGTATAAATATTCAATCCATTTTGAACAGGCACCACAAACCGTTAAAATTTAAAATAAATTTGATTTAACAATGACAGAATACCTTATAAAAAAATATGCCTACAAATATTACATATACATATACATATATATATATATATATATATATATATATATATATATATATATATATATATATAATAAGAAAGAGAGATTTGATTATTATTTGGAGATGGGTCGAAAAAAATAGGAATTACACAAGACATAATGTATAAATAATTTTTTAATCAAAATTAAACTAGATTTTGTAACGTAGTGCTCTGGTAATAATAACATTGTTATCGAAATGCGTATCAGCTTATCGTTGTTATAAACAAACAAAATGAACAATAAGTAATTATTGAACACTTTCTAAAATTTTGTGGTTTTGGATTGGTAATTTATTTGTGTGAAAATGAATTCGTCATATTTTCAAAACAATTCGAAACTGACAATTCAGTTACTTTATACAAATGGCTCATTTATTGTAATTACTAATAATTAATCATGTGAATAATTTTAAATTAATCGTTAGCCACAGAAGATTTGTGATTAAAAATAGCACTTCGTCATTTTTACTAATTATGCTTCAGTCTTAATTATAAATCACATTTTTGATAGAATTTTGTTCAACTTAGAAATAACCTACCAAGTAAATGTATACAGAAATAAATAAGTTTTTTTACCAAGAATATTTAATTTCGTTTAACAACTCTGACTATCTTTTGCAGAAAAATAGTTCTTTTATATGAATTTAAAGTCACTATTTTTTAAAAAAGGCGTGAAATAAATAACTTAAATTTATTGATGGTGTTAAAGACTAAGATATGAATATTACACACAATTATATTTAATAGAGAGACTGAACTTTATATTCAAAATAAGTATATTTTTTTTGATAATTTAAAAATAACATTACGTTCTTTTTTCGTTTATATTTACGTGAAGTAGAAAATATAATGTATATACATTTCAAGGAAATTATTTCCATATATAATCTATATATAGAATTGATATTTTTTATTCTCTTAATCAATGAAATTTCTTACTTCTTTTATATTTACTTTTGAATCTTTTATTAGAATCTGAAGTAAGATGTATATACATGAAATTATTTATGTGCATAAATTTAAATAAAAAGCAAAAAGAAATCGCAGTTTCAAATTTTAAAAACATAAATGTACATAATTTAAAAAAGAATATGGACTTACTGAACAAAACAAAATTTATTTTTAAAGAAATTACTATTTTAATACAACGATTTCATATTTTTTTTTTCAATAATTACTTAATGTTTACTAACTACTTAAACTCATTTATATTTTTATAATAATTTTTATACGTTATAAAATAAATAAAAATAATTTTAATTCATTATTAATATATACGTTATTTTAACTAGTTTTATGATTAAGACACGAAAAATTTATTGTATAATAAAATGAAATCGTTTAATATAACGTTAATAAAATGCGCTCATGTATCTCGTTTGCAATTCAGAGCAGTGAAAGAGTGATAAATAATTTTGTCTCTTTATATAAGAAGTCATTACAGGCGTATATTTTAAAGACGTGAAAAATTGCTTAATTTAGATTAACGCTCACGTTGGAAATCGTCCTCTACTACATTTTCAACAAAATTCTTATTAAAAACGTATTTTAAATAAATAATGTCTAACGTTTTTATAAAAATCACACATACACACAAATATACATATATATATATATATATATATATATGGATATTTTAAAATAAAGAAATGTAAGAAAAATAAATGGAATTCAATGTTTGGTTGAATAATATGAAAGATAATTTAATTCGAATTGAAAAATTGAATTGAATATAACTCAAAGAAGAAGAAACGTTTTCTTTTTTGTGTTATATTTGAAATAATAATGTAATTGTTTTATACATTTTAATACAAAAAAAACGTAGTAGTAATTTGAAGTAGTTTGTTTTATATATTTTGTTGGTACAAAGTAGCTAAATTGTATTTTAATCTCATTTAAACCACGTTGTATAATAATTGACCAAATTAATTACACTTTAAGCTTTTTTAAATGAAAATAAATCACATATTATTTTTCAAAAGAAATGCCTCATATTTAAAAATAACTTCTAGGATATATTAAAATCTCCTTCTAATCAAATTAATACCCATATTTCTTAACAATAAAGAAGGTTCGTTCGAAATTTGAGACCAGGTAAACTCTATACGGTTTGTTTCGTTCGATAGTCTTAAAAGTTGACGTTGCAGAGACTTAGACACAAATCTTGTTACTGTATAGACGTAATATTGTCAAATAATGAAGAACGAACACATGGTCGTATTAAAGGCTAACAAACACCTAATGAAAAAAAGTTGATGTATCGATTTATTGTATATGGGGTTACTGGAATGATTTATGGAGAAGCTTACTTGTTTACTGTTTTCGTGTTAACAAATATGATGTTCTGAAGTTCGTCGTAAGTTTAATATAAATAGATTAATGTTTATATAATATTTATGGTTTTTTCTAGTGATTTTCAAACGAGAAATCAGTTTAAAATGATTGGATCTAAAATGATTTTATAATGTTAAATAAAAAAATTATATAACCCATCTTATGATTTTGTTTTCACTTTTTCTAAGTATTCTTTTTCTTTTTTATTTATATACATGTATGTATGTGTATGTATTGAATAAAGAAACATATGTATAGGGAAACATGTGTATAGTTTCTATGGTTTCTTTTTAATAAAACACACATCTAGGCTTCTCATTTGGATGACCTATATATATATATATATATATATATATATATATATATACATATAAGGTATTTCTATTAGAAATGCAAAATTTTTAAATAAAATGCATTTTCTTTGAGTGAATGACGATGTTTTTATTTCATTGCAAAGTAGTACGCTCCTGATGGAACACCTATATATATATATATATATATATATATATATATATATATATATATATATATATGTGTGTGTGTGTGTGTGTGTGTATGTATGTAGTTTACAAATTTATTGCCTTTTATTTTTAGTTATTACGGCCAGACTTTTATTTGTTTCACATTACGAATATCAAATAATGTAAAAAAAGAAAGTACAACATATTTAGTGTTCTTTTATTTCAAAAAAGCTTTTGACGACGTAAATAAGGAAAAGTATGAATAATAATGACAAAGGTTTTCACTTATGGTTTATTGAATATTATATATAGAATATATATATATATATATATATATATATATATATATATATATATATGTATAATCATCATCATCATCATAAAGCCCATATCAATCCACTACTGGACGAAAGCCTCAATGAATGATACCATTCACTGGCATTTAGTCATATTCACTACGCTGACCAGGCGGATTGGTGAAGATTTTTTATTCGGGGTTTACTCCCTTAATTTTTTGACAGTTATTTTTTTACAAGATGAGGTTGTCGGCCTTCATGCTCAACCCTCGAAAGTGAGGGACTCTCCGACTAGGAATCGAACGCAATCTCCCGCATGACACGCGGTGATGCAAACCACTGCTACCCAGTCGGATATATATATATATATATATATATATATATATATAAACAAATATAGTTTAATAGCTAAATTGAGACATAACAGAAAAAATCACAACTAACAAATTAGTCAAAGAAGGTTATTCTATTGTATTTCTCTAATTTGACTCAGATACGAACACGACTTTAAATGTTTTAATGTATGCTGATGTTTTAGTACAGTCCATCATTACAAATACGATATTGTTGAGAGCTACGAGATTCTGGATTACGGTTTGCCGGATCACAGATGGTCAGATTAGCTTATGCAATTATCAAACTGTTTAAAATTATTTCAGAAAAAAAATTTAGACAATAGACTAATGGTTTCAAGTTTGAATGAATTTGCTGGTCCACCGGTGGTTAGGTGATCACAAACAGTTTATCGAACAGTAAATCCAAAATTTTCAAAAATAAATTTCGTATAATAAATTAGACGATGACCCAACGATCTAGAGTTTGAATATTTTTTTTAGATTATTGATGGTTAGATTAGCACATAGAGTTTATCTAACAGAAACACAAAATTTTCAAAAATAAATTGTGTATAACTAATTCAAGCAATGTCCCAATGGAACTTGAATTTGTTTAATCTTGTGCAATGTCAAAAATAATATTTAAAAAAAATGCTATTATAAAACATGTGCATGACACTAGTATATAGTGGAAGGTGTTTAAAATCAAAACACACTACTTGAATATCAAAATAAGGAACACAAAAGTGAAACACATACAGATGTTCAATCCATCTCAAACAGATCTCATAAATTGTTAAAACTTCCATTAATTTTGATAAAAGAGAAGTATGCAATGACAATATGTAATTTTTTAATGAATACGAATTCAATACATGAATTATGTAAAAAAATAATAAATAATATCTTTTCATTTAAAAATGATAAAATTATTAAATATAGACGTTATTATTGCATATACGTAATAAAATAAAAAAAATGCACTAGTCGGAGATGTATTGAATAAAGATGAGAAAATTACAAAAAATGCTCTCACAGAATGTATGTTCGAATTAGTGGTGGAACCGTATTACCGATGACTCAAATTCTGTACTAGCAGAAACCAGCATACAAAGTAGTGTAAGTTTAAATAAAATCTATAAAAAATATGTACCTTCACATATCCAATAAAAATTCCAAAACAATGTTTTTTGTATACAAAAAATGCACGAACGAAAATAGTTATAAATTATAAAACTTTTGAACAAGTTTCAAATATTTAGGATGCAAGATATCTTATAATAAGAGTAATGATGCTGAAAATAAATTGAATAAATTCAGAAATATATACAGGGCAATATGAATTTGAATTTTTGGATGAGAAAAGATACTTGCATAAAGTTTTATGAAATGTTAACTGTATCAACTTTAATAAAAAGGAGTGAAATATGGATTGAAAATACTCGTATATAACTATATCATCAAATACAAAATAGCTC
>CP092087.1:65738371-65795871 GCA_029203775.1 Neoneuromus ignobilis | reverse complement strand
TTTGTATGGTAGTTGATATTTTATTGTTGATAATCGACGTCGATTAAGAAGTACAAAATGATATAGCATTGATGAAATATGTTTTTTGATTTATATGAATGTTTATCATTTTTTGTGTAAATTAATTAAATAAAAACGAGATTTATATCCTGGCACTGAATTCATTAAATCATTTTTCGAAAAAATATTTTTAATTTACTAAGTTCTTACTAGTTTTTTTTGTGAAATAATTTTTTTTTTTCATAAATTAAACCTAGTTATAAATATCAATAATTTTAATAAGACTTAAAAAGAAAAATATATTATTAATAAGGCAGTATTAATTTTATCTATGAATTTTTATAGAATCAAATAATTGAAGAGAAAAATAGTAAAATAAAATTTATATAAAACAACGAAAATGTTGGGTAAGTGAAGTTATTAAGTGATTTACTGAGATTCAAATGAAATAGGTAAGTTAGAAATTTATAAAAACTACATTTATATTTAAATTTGTCATCAATTAAGAAAAATTTTCTTATAAATAGAACAAGTGTAGTGCAATGTACTTTAATTCGGAAATTTAAAGTTTAGAAAGTTTTAAATTAATTTCATTTGTGATAGTGAAAAATTCATTAAATGTGATTTGTATTTTTTGTATGAAATTTATTTAATACTAGTTTGTTAATTATGAAAAAGCTTTTTTTTAAAAAAAATTACTAAATTATTTCAACGCATGAAATTAAAATATTTTTTTATGTAAATAAATTCTAAGATAGTATTTAAATATGTGTGAAATAATTTGTAAATGTATAGAAATTTTAAAATCAATCTATAAAAATTGAATAAAAATCTCATATAGAATATTTGTTGCAATTCATTTGTTTTTGTTTATTTTCATATTATATAATCATAAAAAATATATTTCTCTATTTAAAGTAGAATTAATATTTCTATTTCAATTAAAAAATGTACATTACAAAAACCTTCGACTCTTATTTTTTGTGGAATTAGAGTTCAGTATTTTTGATAGTTATTTTCTTTTGCAGCTTGGCTTTGATACCTCAAAAATATAAATTCAGTACGCATATATAAATTAGAATAGATGTATAAAAAAAACTAAAAAAATCATTTAAAAAAGATCAGTTTATTATAAAATAATAAGCTTTTACATTTTATAATAAATTAATTAAATTATATATCAAATGACATTATACAGCTAATTTCAATTATTTTTTTATTATTTTATATTCATACCAATTAAAAAATGTACATTACAAAAACTTTCGATTCTTATTTTTTGTGGAATTAGAGTTCAGTATTTTTGACAGTTATTTTCTTTTGCATCTTGGCTTTGATACCTCAAAAATATAAATTCAATACGCATATTAGTGTAACAAACTTTATAATATACCTAGAAATATGTAAATAAGTCTGCATTCGCCGTACATAAAATGTTTATATTAATTGTTAAGGATAGAATTTTGAATTTAAAAAGTAATAAATAAATATGTAATTTCTTTTAAAGGAAATATACTTTCAAATGACGAGATTTTATTAAATTGTTCAATTTATAATTACTGATTAGTTTTATTTCCTTCATTGTTTTTATAAATGATATTTCATGTACGTTGCCACTTCTACACCACGTTGAGGTTGCAGACATGTAGAAGGCCCTAAAAAAATTAAATAATATTACTGAATTAAAAACAAAACTAATTCTAAAAATATGTAAATGCAATAAACAAAAAGTTAAATCCTAAGCTACTAAGTAA
The DNA here is from genome assembly GCA_029203775.1 of Neoneuromus ignobilis. NCBI lineage: Eukaryota > Metazoa > Arthropoda > Insecta > Megaloptera > Corydalidae > Neoneuromus > Neoneuromus ignobilis. The sequence continues at coordinate 65,794,117 of CP092087.1, read as the reverse complement.
AAAAAATATATATCCCTGATCACCCAATTATTTTAACCCAATATTCCAGTGAAAAGCACCTGAATTTTTAATTTATATATTATTTATTCCATTGAGAAGTATTTAATCCAAAATTATCTTAACTGTCCAAATTTTAATATTTATTCTTTGAAGTAAACTTATTCTGAATATTGCTTGATAAATTTATATTCATCTGATTATAAATCATATATTCATTTATATATTATCTTAGTATTTCTATAAATCAAATTCAAGTATAGTTTTAAAAAGTTCTTAATGGTGCTAATATTTAAAAAAAATCTGAAACAAACAATTTATAAATAATAAAAACATATACATATATATATATATATATATAGGAAAGAGAGAGAGAGAAAGTTTTGTATTTCATATAATCCTTTCGTTACTTTTTATCCATAGTAAAAATTTGCTTTCATTTGGTCCATCATTATTTTTTGAAAATCTTATCTAATCAGTTTAATTTTGTTGTTTCATACTTGCTTCTTTTTATTTCACATCCTTTGACATTTAATTTGATTCATATTTAATTATATATATATATATTCATAAATTTAACAAAATCTGTAAATGGCATACAAAAATAAAATATATAAACAGATTATTACATTGAAAAAAATATTAAAAAACAAGAATATGAATATAAGAAAGACAAAATATATAAAACAAAACATAAGAAAACAATATCAAAAAAGAAAATTAAAGATTACAAAAAACATGAAAATATAAATCGCAAATAATGTTAAAAATAAAACAATATATAGAAAATTACAATAAATAGTGCTGAAAATCAAATCAAGTAATATACAATTGAAAGAAAATAATATGCAGAAAATCAAATAATATTATATAAATCAATGAGCTAAAAATTAAAATAAAATTAATTAGGCTGAAAATAAAATAAGAAAAAAATTAAAACAAATCAGAAATTTTGCTAAAAATCAAATCAAATATCTTACAGTTTAAATAAAATAATATGCAGAAAATAAAGTAAAATAATATTATATAAATTAATGAGCTAAAAATCAAAATAAAATTAATTAGGCTGAAAATAAAATAAAATAAGATAAGATAAGATAAGAAAAAAATTAAAATAGAAATCAAAATTAAAACATAAATCAGAAATTATGCTAAAAATCAAATCAAATAATATCTTACAGTTTAAATAAAAAATAATATGCAGAAAATAAAGTAAAATAATATCATATAAATCAATGAGCTAAAAATCAAAATAATATTAATTAGGCAGAAAATAAAATAAAATAGGAATAGAAAAAAATTAAAATAGAAATCAAAATTAAAACATAAATCAGAAATTATGATAAAAATCAAATCAAATAATATTATACAGTTTAAATAAAAAATAATATGCAGAAAATAAAGTAAAATAATATCATATAAATTAATGAGCTAAAAATCAAAATAAAATTAATTAGGCTGAAAATAAAATAAAATAAGATAAGAAAAAAATTAAAATAGAAATCAAAATTAAAACATAAATCAGAAATTATGTTAAAAATCAAATCAAATAATATCTTACAATTTAAATAAAATAATATGCAGAAAATAAAGTAAAATAATATCATATAAATTAATGAGCTAAAAATCAAAATAAAATTAATTAGGCTGAAAATAAAATAAAATAGGATTAGAAAAAAATTAAAATAGAAATCAAAATTAAAACATAAATCAGAAATTATGATAAAAATCAAATCAAATAATATCTTACAATTTAAATAAAATAATATGCAGAAAATAAAGTAAAATAATATCATATAAATTAATGAGCTAAAAATCAAAATAAAATTAATTAGGCTGAAAATAAAATAAAATAGGATTAGAAAAAAATTTAAATAGAAATCAAAATTAAAACAAATCAGAAATTATGTTAAAAATCAAATCAAATATCATAAAATTTAAATAAAATAATATGCAGAAAATAAAGTAAAACAATATCATGTAAATCAAATAAAGTAATGTGCTAAAAATCAAAATAAAATGAAAAAAGTTGAGCTAAAAATCAAAATAAATTAAAAAAAATCAAAAAACAGACAAAGAAATAAATGAGGCAACAAGTAAGACTTAAAAAATAGAAAATTAATAGTTACTTAAAAAATATTAGCTGAATTATCTTACTTCTTATTTTTATTATTCCGAAATTAAAAAAATATTAAGAGCTGAAATAAAACAAATACATTAAGCTGAAAATCAAAAATTAAAAAATATTACCACAAAATACTTAATTTCCTTTGTCAACCATTCAAAGTTGTTCTTTTCCTTTATGTTTTTTCTTTTAATATATATTTATTATTAAAAAGTTATTTCATCAACATTCTAATTATCTTTTTTCGTAGACTGATTTTTCTTAATTAGGTATATCTGTAAAAATAATTTTTATTATTCCACTTTTAGCCATTAAATATTATTTGAAACCAAAAGTTGTTTTCATGTGTTAACTTTTGACAATTACTTTTGAGTTTTTGTAATTTATTGGGAAAATATTCATGTTTCCTGAAACAGTCAAAATTCATATTAATAGAATTAATTATTAAAACATTATGAATTTTTCCAATGATTTCTTATTGAAATTTGCATCTTCTAATTATTTTAAAAATGAGCTTTAATCACGCTGTGATAATATTTTCATACAATGATTCCTTTGACGATTTTTTTATTGATCGAATAACAAAGAAAATTTGGAATGTCTTCGTATATCTGTAACAAATAAAAAAATATCGAAAATTAATAAAAGTATGATCATAATAAGTTGTTTTGTTGAGGTTTGCCATAAGACATATTTTAAACTCTTTATTCAATTCTTCTATTGTTTCTTCAAGTTTATTTGGAATTGCTGTGAAAATAATGTAATTTATTATCCTAATCCTTCTACTATCCTAATCCACTTCGAAATTCTGCTTGTTCTGGTGCGTATGAAAAATTCAGTTGATTTTGTAATCGCTTTGAAATGATTGTTCGAAAATTTTATACATCGTCGAAAGTAAACTAATCGATCGATGGTTTTTCAAGTTTTCCTTGTCCCATTTTTGTAAAAAAAAAACTAATGTAGGTTCATTCCATTCAATTAGTATTTTTCTTTTTTCTAAAAAATCGAGTGAAGATATCAGCATTCTGTAATTTGTAAATTTCTTATTCAGTTCAATATTTTTTTCAGATTTATAATTGCATTTGAAACTTTTATTAGAACTTATGGAACGTTTGATACTGTCTGCCCTTTTTAGTTCTAGATATTTTTCTCTATTAATTCTTCTATTCTCTTGATTATTGTGGATCTATTATATGCCTTGCTTCTCTACTCTAATTTCAGAACGATTTTTGTTTTTTCATCAGGGGAATCTCCTCCACCTACTCTCTTCGTTTATCGACACCCAAATTTGATTCTGTTTAACAATGTACGGAGTACCATTAATTTATTTCATAAAATTTGTACTTCGATAATTCTCGGAAAACTTCGAAAACGAAATTTTCACATCTCATCAGAAAATAATTCTTTTTAAATAGGAGATTACAAAATTTCGTTTTATTTTTCGATATCTACCATTTTCTTCAATAGTTTTACTAGTTATACTAGTATGTGTATGTGTAAGTTTAATGTGTGTTGTATGTATGTGTGTAATATTTGAATTGGAATTTTATCCAATTCAAAAAGTAATATAAGATAATTTTGCATTTATCAAAATAAAATTAATATAGAGAAAAATTTAGAACTATACATTATTAAAAAATGTTAAATTTAAATGAATTTGGAAAATACCCTATTATACATTTTAATTCCCATTACCACTCTTACATATTTTATCCAAGATAATCATACCAAGAAATATAAAAAAGGTATGTAGACGAAAGATTAATTGAATTAATCAAAAAAATAATTTTTAAAATATAAAAAAAAATTGAAAAATTAAAATATAATAAATTATGAAATAAAAATTGAATTTAATCCGAAATTTAATAATAAATTCCAAAATTATACAATCCAGGACCACCTACTTGGATTATCCACCATCTATGGTATCTGAAACATACAATAAAATTAAAAAAATTCCATTGGAAAAATTAAAATAATTCATTTTTCTTGTAACTAATATTTTTTATAAGTTCTTCCTTTCACTCTGTGAATTTAATCAAAACTAAGTAAAATCCTTCAAATTGAATGAAGTATTGTAAATTTTATGAACACAAAATTGCATTAATTATTTTTCTTTTAGTAACTCTCGTATGATCATTATTAAAAACAGTGCTTTTTAAAATATACTAATTCCTTTATGTTTTTGAAAGAAATGAATAATTTTGAAAATATTTGAAATTTAATAAAAATTAATAAAATTAAAAATGTTTTATTTTGATTAATTGGAATTCGCAAATTCAGTAGATCTTTCTTCTTGAATCAACCATGGTATCTGAAACATTCAATAAAATTAAAAATTCCATAAGAAAGGGTATAAATAATTCACTTTTCTTCATACTAATCTTCGAGTTATTTTTTTTTCTTTAATTTTCGAGTTATTTCTTTTATTCACAAACAGCGCGTGATTAAAAAAAACCGTACACAATGCAAGCGCAAGTTCAAAAAGGGACACTTTAAAACCAAAATTATTATTACAACGAACATTACATACAAGATTCCAAAACTCGTTATCACTTGTATTGGCACCTTCAATATGCAAGCTCAATTGTGTAATAGTTTTGATTTTATGGACAATGGTACTATTTGTTCCATTGCCCCTGATGAAGCTGCAGTACGTTTCCTCCAAGTTGACGAAGACGAAATATGTAGAAGTAAAACATGAAAATCATGAAATAAAAAAATTGATTAGTAAACAAATATGCTATAGAATTTCTTCGAAGAGCTAGATCGTTCGCTCATCGAAGAGATCCTGTCTATCTACACCTGCTACAAGGTGAACATACATATAAAACCCGTGAAGCGGATTAATATATGCGTCCCTATCTAACACTGCTAAAATGCAGCCTATTCTAACGCTGGAAAATCATGTGTAGAAAAATAGTGGAGTCGGGGCTTCAACTTCGCTTTACAGCACTTCATCCACCCCGAAATCTCCGTGCGTTGATAACAAAATCAACAATCAATCAATATAACATCTTATATATTGAAGACTGTTAATTGAGAATCAACGTAATGTGTACAAAAATATATAAAAAATATATACATAAACATACGCATCATGACAACGTTTTAATAAAAAAAATGAGTTAATAGAGTTAATTAAGAAAAAATAAAACGATATCTGATGAAACTTATTCTAAATATTTGGGAGGACAAGAACTTGCGATGCGTGTACAGTTTTAACTGTAATAAATAAAATAATCTGGCCTTATTTCCTTCGTCGTTTGATAGATTCTCCCTCGATTGGATTTGGACACGAGCACGAAATCTATAAAGAAAAGAAACAACATTATTTTTAAACGAAATTAAATATACAATATATATATATATATATATATATATATATATATATATATATATATATATAATATGTGTGTGTACGTACGCGCGCACTTACACTAATTATTAATATCAAATGAGGATGGTGTAAATAAAAATTAAATGAAAACTACTAGAGAAGAATATAGATAATAAGAAAATTATTGAAATTTGGAGAAAAAAGTAAGTTAGTTTATTTAAAAAATGAAGAAAAATAGAATGAGATTGAAAATTAAAGAAGTGTTAAAAAATACAAATTTATAAATCAATTGAAAGAAAATTCAGAAGTAAAAGTGAAAAAATTAAAAATAATCAAAATTGTTCTTGGAAATAGAATAGCAGAAAAGACAAAGAAATCGAAAACAGAATCGATAAAAAAATATAATTTTCAAAAGAAATTAAATCTACAAAAAAATAGATGTATATACAATTATATGCATATGTATGTGTGTGCATGCACACGTATACTCTAATTATTAATATCAATTTCATTTAATAACATTTAAATTAATTCGAAGACAAAAACAAGTACACCAACTTTAATTTAAATTCAAATAATTCATAACCAAAAATTGTCTTTTCTAAATAGTAAATTGAATGTAGAAATGAATTATGATTGCACATAGTCACATATAATTAGTTGAAAATATAACTAAGTATTTTTTTAATACATAAGGATTTATCACGAAAACAGCTATAAATTGAACTGATAATTATTTTCAATTGTGTATATTATCTACTTGTTTTACTTGAATATGTTACAATGAAATAAAAAATTGAAAATATATTTGAAATTAATGAATATACAGATGAAAACTTCTTGTCTTTTACAAGTTAAAATATGGATTTTGTAAATTAATTTTATATTATATAAAAGAAGCAATAAAATAAATTCGAATATACATTTTTAGTAACAAGTTTTTTTTTCATTTTACTACCAGTTTTCGAAAATGAAATGTAAGGTTATACTAATTGTCAATTTTAAGAACCTCACTAAGTATTTTTGTCACTTAAATATGAAAGTTTTCTTTCATGTTTAGAAATAAATACGTAATATAAAACAACAAATCTATTAAAAAAATGTACAAATTTAAAAAGAACTTACCGAAGCTCCAATCCTTCTTATTATCCCACCTTCAGTTTTTCAACTCACAAAACAGAAATCACAGAACAGAAATCACAAGAAATTACAGAACAAAATCACAAGAAATTACAGAACAAAATCACAAAACACAGAAATCTTCAGAAATCACAAAACACAGTAATCTTCAGAAATCACAAAACACATTAACACTACACTCTAAGACTGACGAAATCAAACTGAATTCAAATTTGAAACCACTTAACGATTTTGGGTAATACCAACCCAAGAAAAATAAATTTGAAACTATGTTCACAGTCTCTGTTGACAAGTTCTTAAACGACCCAAGATAAATTAATATTTACAGCCATTTTGGAAAATCACATACGAATATTATAAAACAAATATTCGATAATTTTACAGGAAATTTAATTTGAATATCTAAGATTTCTTACTAAGAAATTTTGTGTTTTTGTGTATTTGTATGCATATGTACTTATGTATGTTTGTTGAATGTGTGTGTGTGTGTGTGTGTGTGAGCGTGTAGAGAAAAATCCTTAGATATAACCTATTAACATCGATCAGTTTGTTATAAATAAAATCTTTTATTAAAAAAAAACATTTTAATCTAGAGTACAATAGTTCTATTTGAATTAAGATATCAAATTATTAATATTGTCATATCTATATTTTTTCCAAGACTTTACAGTTTACAATAAATGAATGTCAATCAATTTATAGAAATGTTTTTTTAAAATCATATTTTAAATAAAGATATTATAATTACAACTCTGGATTACTAAAACAATAAAACATGAACATTAATGAAACATACTGTGAACACCGACGAATTTTCAAGATGTTTCAAAATAGTGCAATAACCACATAATTTTAAATTACAATTAATACGAATTAAAAACTTTAATTATAAAATTACATATATAAATATATTTTAATATACTAATATTTTAAAAGTGTTTTATTTCATATGCAAACACATTTAATTTACATCTATATATGTTCACGTGCATACATACACACACACAAATATAGAATAAATATACATATATATATATATATATTTATATGTATATATGAAATAAATAAATAAAAGAAAACATGCCACGAAAAGTAATTCACATTTATTGTGCACTTGCTTTAAAATCACTACATAAAATGATGACCTTTGTGTTGATTTGTCGATACATTTTAAGAAATGATAAATTGTTAACGTAACTAACTTACATAATATTTTATTTGTATGTGCAGTAAATATGTTTGTATAATGTTTTCATGATTAAATTCCAATGTATACACTTTTAGAGTAACAAATATCTGTAGATATTTTAAATCTTATAACACTGCATTTGAAATATATAGTCATCCAAATGTGATGCAAAAATTTGAATTTTATTAATTACAAATTTTAAAATACCAAAAAAACTTTTTAAAAAATTAAAAAACAATTTATACAGAGAAAAAATTATTTGAGGATTCAATTTTTATAACTTAATTTATTTATTTTCAAAGTATTTAATTACGAAAATATATATTTGATAAAAGAGGTAAACAAATAAAACTTCGATATTTTTGCATTAATTTTCAAATGAACTGTTTTAAAAACAGTTCTGATTTCATTAAAAAAAGATGCCATTATAATATTTTTCAAACAAATTTAAATAATGGTAAATTTCGAAAATGAGCATTTTATTTTATTTTTTTAAAAAAAGAAAAATGATTTCTTAAATTATTGAACATAAATATGTGTTCTTTTTTATTTAATATGGACATATTTTTTAATATAGTTTAGTTTAATTCGATATTATTTAATCAAGAAATTATTTTTCTCTATTCGAAGAAAAACTTATATTTTAATTGTTTTTTAGCAAGAATTCACAAAATGGAAAAATAAAAATAAGTATATTTCAAAGCCGATTCATTTTTTTAACATATAATTTAATCATTCTCATTTTCGGTGCTACAATTATTACAGGGTGCTGAACTCTCTGACAATGCCAATCCAGCAGGGCTTTTTCTTGTCAGAGTTTTGTGACGGTTGTTTTTTCACGAGATAAGTTTGTCAGTCCTCATATAATTTATTTACTTTCAAAATGTTTTATTTCAAAAAGATATTTTTAGCCAAAATAAGTAAATTAAAAATAATTATGAAATTCAATTTTTTCATTAATTTTCAATCGAATTTTCATATAATTTTTTAAATAAATTTAAATGTGAATTTTATTTATTTTATACAAATATAAAAATTATTTTTTAAATTATAAACTGAAAATATGAATTTCTTTTATTTTTTTTTTGAAAAACCTTTTTATAAAACAATTATTTTTTAAAACAATTAATTAACTTTAGAAAATACTGATAAGTTATTATAAATTATGAAATGAAAATCATTTATAATTTTATTAGCAATATTCAACTAATGCACTTTAAAGATATTTTAGATTTAAAAAAAACATAAAATGCGATATTTATAAAAGCTCATTTTGAATTATGTGGTATTTAAAAAAATGTGTAATTTATATTTTATTAAATTCAAAAAATAGTTTTTTTCTTATTCAAACTTTTTTAATTATGAAAAAATAAATTAATGATGAAAGAAAAATTATAATGACTGTTAAGAAATATAATGTACAATTTTAATATTATTTTAAAATGAATATATTCGTATAAAGTTGAAAAATTATACAAATTCGTGCGTAAGCAATAAAATTTTTCTTACACACAAACATGCGTACGCCAGAAAAACACTGGGAACTATATCTCACGAAACACAATAAAGTTTGAAAGTTTCTAATTCTGTTAACACATTTTCAAGAAATTCGTACTCACCATAAATCTTCGAAACGACTCTCTGAAAGCGTTGGTTTGAAACCGACATCAAGTTACACACTATGTTGCGGAAAGATGTAGGAATGTTTCCTTATAAAATTCAAATACTGACATACCAAGAGACAAAACTGATTCTTACACATCTGCGGTCAATTTTTTATTACCTCCAGAAGATTACTTTGGGCCTTATAAAAAATTTAGTTTCGGTTTAGACGTTAGCAGCTGATAGAAAATGTTTCTCTTAACATATATTTTATTTATGAGGAAACCGGTCACGTAAAAATTATAATCATGTTACAACAGCAATCAATTCGAAAATAAAAATGTATTTGATATTTATTTTATAAGGTTAAATTAGATTTTATAAAATATATAAGATTTTTTTTCATAAATTCTTAGTACAATGATATTTTTGTGCATTTAATGATTTATATCGAATTTAAAAAACGATTTTCTAGATCTATTTTAATGAATTTAGATAAAAATGACAGTAGAAATGATGTTAAAAAATTAATTAAAATAAAAAATATATTTAAAAATTCATTATTCTTGTTTTATCAAAAAACAAAAATCAAATATAATTAATCATCTATTATAATTAATTATTCCCGATAATACTTTTATCGATCAGAAAATAATACTGGAATATATTCGATAGCTTTAAAAGGAAATGCAAGCGGATCCGTGTCGAAATTTCCAAATAGTGAACGTAGGTGTGTTACGATTAAACAAACTTTCTGTGTCGGTATTGTAATGCAAATCAGTGTAGCGATTAAGTTTAGACCACAGGATTTCGAAGTTTCAACTACTGGCTCTGAAAGGGCATCACACACAAATAAACAAACGGAAGCTTTTGAGTGACCGTTTGGGATTTGTTATTGTTTCTGTATGGAACAATTAGATATCTATATTTATTCGTAATGATGATGTAATATTCCTGTTCGTATTTTCATCGAGATTGATTTATATATATATATATATATATATATATATATATATATATATATATATATATATATCAATAATAGAACAATGAAGACAATTGGGTCAGGTTAGGTCAACCAAGTTATGCCAGTAAAGATTTTATCACTCAGACAAAACAATGATAAAGATTAACAATTACACTTTTCAAAACAGAATTAAAAAAAATAATTTATAAGATCAAAATCTACAAAAATTATTACTTTTAATGATAGAATCGACTTTAAGTGTCTCATTTAATTTTTTAAATAATCCGTGAGGTCTATTTAACCTCAGGTGAATCTTTTTTTTATATAGGATTTTTCAATAAGAATTTCAAAACTTTAACAGCTGGTGGCAGATATGTTTAATTTTTTTAAGCTAATTTTGACATTTCAACTCAGTATAAATTAACAAATTATCATGGAACGTTTAATACTTCAACAACGCTTAGAAATTGTAAAAATTTCAATAGACTTATTAAAAAAAAGTTTAATGAGTCTATTATTTTACGAAATGGACCCATTATTTGCCCACCAAGATTATGTAATGTAACTCCACTGGATTATTTTCTGTGGGGTTATGTGAAATCATGGGTTTATGCTGATAAACCACAAACAACAGAAGCATTAAAAATAAACATTGAAGTGTAATTTATAAAATTGAACCACAATTATGTTAAAGAGTGACTAAAATTAGACTAAACGAATACACTATCTCAAGCGAAGTCGCCGTAGTCAAAGAATGAATTTGAATACCATTATTAATGTCATAAAATATGCTTAAAAATAAAAAAATAACTAATTAATTCAATACTTTTTGTTTTATTTCCATTTAAATTTCTGAAGAGCTTTTTAAAAAACCCTTTTTGTTATATAACCCCTTTTTATGATTAAATACTGTCAGTGAATTCTATCTTATTTTTTTATATCTAATCTTATTCTATACGTTTATCTAGAGGATAGGCATATTAAACAAATCTTATTGTTTTTTATACTAAATCAATTTATTGTCAAAGATTGTTGTAGCAACTGAAACCCCATTATGCACTTTGTTATAAAAAAAATATTGGAAATGTTTTCTTACTGCAACTGGTTGCATTAATTACAACTGTAAAGAATTGTACTTTCCTTAATTTTCTCTGATTATTAAGAATACAGATCGAAGTGATTTATCTATCTTAGTCAAAGTGAATAAGATTGAAAAAACTAGTAAGGAAGAACTGTATGTATTATTTGGATTACGATTTATAATTGAAGTTTTTAGATTTTCCATTTGTCATTTAATGTTTCATTAGGTTACAAAATATCAATAAATATCCATTTTTGGAACAACAATATACAATAATATTACTTTCTGGGGTTTAATACGACCTCAGAGTACATTTTACTCTACAAAAATATTGTATTTTCGGAATATTAAAATGAATAAAATGCAATAAAAATATTATTTATCAATATTAGTTTTGGAACTGTAGTGAATTCACTTTCATTCAAATTAATTGTCATCTCAGCACCACAAGATATTGAAAAAGTGTTCAAAAAATATTTACTGTTCATTTTCTTTGTTTATAAACTGATGTGAATTTCGATAGCAATGCAATCATCATCAGAGCACTATTTTATAAAATCTATTTAGAAATTTAGACTGAGAAACTATTTATCAACTTATAAACAAAGAAAGTAAACAATAAATAATTATTGAACATTGATTCAATATATTAATGGTATTGGAGTGATAGTTAATTTATGTAAAAATAACATTATCTACTTGAAGTAACAAAATAAAAAAAAGATGAAATAGTGTTCCTTATAAAAGATGACATTTTATTGTTAGTTTGGAAGAATAGAAGAAAACTCAGAATTATTTCAACCATCCAAAATACTTCGTTTTGTACTATAGAAAAGAAAATTATGCATATTGGTATGGATAAAAAAAAGTGTCCATTGTTAATTAAAATATCTATGTGAAAAATGTTGATTTTACTGACCAATATCATTCATACTGTAATATTCTAAGAAAAACAGTAAAATGGGTATTGAAAGTAATGCTTTATCTGTTTAATTGCGGACTTTATAATTCATTTAGAATATTAAAATACATCAAGTGCTTAATACACAAATCAGAGTAAAATATAAATAGTTTCTTTTATTCGTAACAACAAATTGGATTACATTCAAAACAGACAAGTCAGTAGATTTAGATTGCAATATTCCTAGTTCATCAAATATTGTGAGTTCGAAGTTTCCACAGCAAGATTATCTATAAGGATTGTTAGATAATATGCAGTAGTTCATCTTTAGGTAAATTCTATCTTCAGTAAAAAATTATGTACTACTAATAGAAAAAGAATAAAAATATGATTTACTTGCTAACATTGTTCAGTTTCACTTTACACAAAAAAAACTGTTTTTTAAAGCAAAAAAGTAAAATATGGAATTAATTTATTGTTCAATATTAAAAGGTTTCTTTTTAATCTGTGCGAAAAACAGGTGATTTTTATTGTACGGAGCATAAAATTGCTTGATCAGTGGATACATCTAGTGATAAAATAATTGGTCTGTAATGTGATAAGAGAAAAATTAATCATAATGAAATATAAAAACAGTACTCTAACGATTGACAATGGAAGAATATATTACAATTAGATTATAGAAAATATAGATAAGAAAATAAACAATTTTAACTTATTAATTCATTGGTTGAAGTGTTTTGATAACTGAAGTTTAAAATTGAATATTGCAATTAAAAAGTTATAATGAAAAACTGATTTAAGAAAAAAATACTTTATTCTATTTCCAATGCTCATCATATTTATCTCACTGAAAACTGATACGATTATTGAAAAAAAGTTCCAAAGAATCACAATAATCCCCATTCGAAATCATCACTTGCACCGAAAACTTTCCAAACTGTCGCCGTAAACAAACCATAAATCCATACCGTTATTTTTACCGCACGCCTACACGCGCACACACCTCGTCAATTTTATTATTGTCAGCAGTGAAACCGACGTGCGTTACGAAACTCACGAATTTATCAACTCGCTCGAAAGTTTCGTTCTCTGCAAAATACTAATTAGTAAATATTTAATTACTTTAATTCATTCCGGGAGTCAAACGTGACTTTTCCAAATAAAGTGTAATTAATTTATAAATTCGCCCAGACAAACATCAACCACTAGTGTCGCTTGTAAAGTTTCCTTTAAGAAAGGTGTAACTTTTGTCAACACTAACGCCTCACTTCAGTATGCGGTAATCCTATTACAACGAACCTACCACGTTACGTATTATACCTACTTAAGTAACGCGCGGCTTACTATCCACTGTGTATAATGCATGTTTTACATTAATGGTAACATTCAGATAATAGTATTATTAGCATATTAGCGTTGATTAAAACTTCAATAGATATATACGTGTACACGGCTAAAGGTTGATCTAAACCAGAAACGCAAACGCGCGCCTCGAATGAAAATCTAATAGGGATGAAGAGAGTCGTCGAGATAAAACTCTATCCCTTACACATTAAATGTAGTCACGTCTTAAAGAACACGGAAATTAATTTCAAATGTTGAGCATTATGTGTACGTACGTTTATGGAGTAAAATTTCGGTCGACTGTTCGAAATATTGTTCAACAGTTGAATATTTTATACAGTTTATGAAATTTGTTGACTGGAATTTTTCGAAGAACTAACATATTTACACGATAATTTTAATGATAGATAATTACATGAAATAAAATCAGTAAAAAATTCATTTTTCTAATATATATATATATATAGGTAACCCTCGTATAACATGGCATTTCTATTACACGGTTTGATAATTAGATAAATCCCTATACAACGCTTAAAGATTTTAAGAACAAAATTTGAAATTAGGGAAATCCCGTACAACACGGAACGAAATAAGAGCTTTTAAGTGTATAAGATATTTCATTGGAAATTTTTCATTTGAGAGTGTATGTCGTATTAGATCTTATTGCAGAATTTTGAAATTTATTAGAATTTGAAATCCATTTTGTTCGTAAAGTACGAGGGTAGCCCCATAAGTACCCGGCCTGACCTAGAGATGACGGTAGTTGTTTGAAAAATATCACTGTATTAGAAAGTACACAATCTATAAAGCATATGTTTCAAGTTTGAGGACGCCACGTTGTTTAGTATTTGTTTGGCAGCCATCAATAGTGAACGTTTTCAGTGAATTTGTGAAAATGGAGAAAATTGGTCATCGTTACGTGATACAATACTTTTATTTGAAAGGCCTCAGCCCAACCAATATAAAAGCTGAACTGGATTCTACTCTAGGTGAGTCTGCTCCTTTGTTTACAACAATGAAATATTGGGTAGCAGAGTTTAAACGAGGCCGTACGAGCTGGCAAAACGAGCATCGCAGTGGTCGACCAAATGAGGTGACGACTCCAGAAATAGCGAAGAAAATCCACAAAGCGGTACTGGATGATCGTCAACTGTAAGTGCGCGAGCTAGCAAACATAGTAAGCATTTCAATAGAGCTGAAAGGAGATTATGTTGAAAGATAAATATATTTTTTTCCAAAATTTTTGTGTTTTCTTTGTTGGGTCGGGTACTTCTGTGATCACCTTCAATACATTTTAAAACATTTAAAATTAAATACATTTTTAAAACTTTGTGTTTTTCTTTTTACTACATTCTACACAGATTAAATATTTTCGGGTGCTATTATTCAACCTTTTTTAGAAATAGTAATTATGTTTTTAATTTTTGTGAATTAAATTGTAGCCCTGAACTATGTCGAAAATAAAAAAATACCTTTACAAAGACATTTCATCTCACTAGAACAAAAATTACAGATTCTGGATCTGCTCGAAAAGAGATAAAAAATATCATATATCGCAAAAACCTTATATATTTATATTTCTACTAATTATAAAAATATAATAGTATGTTTTTTTAATTTTTGGAACCTAACTCCCTTTTTTACACTAGTTTTTTGTTTCGTATAATATGAATTCACATAATATGACATTTTTTGAAACGTAACAACCATGTGATGCGGTGGTTACCTGTATATATATATATATATATATATATATATATATATATATATAGAGAGAGAGAGAGAGAGAGAGAGAGAGATTTATAAAATATGTTTTTTTGAAGTGTGAGAACTTTAAATTGTAATAAAACACATACTTATTAACCGGATGACCATTTATTTGATATTACTCGAAAGATTATTTTATGGCATTAATATCTAAAATTAATTTCGGACACATATTCACCACGGATACCTCTGAAGTACTGCATTTTATCAGTCCAATTTCGGATCACTTTTTCAAACAATTGGGGCCTTATTTCCGCAATAACGCGAGATACAGTGACGTCTAATACCTCAATTGTTGCTGGTTTATTAGCATAAATCCAAGTTATCACATATTTACAAAGAAAATAATCTAGAGGCGTCAAATCACACGATCATGGAGGCCAATTCACAGATCCATTTCTGGACATATTGTTTCAATAACTCGATTATTTCGGTCGAAGTATGATACGAAGTACCATCCTGCTAACACCAAATCTTTTGCATATCGATGTCATGCAAATTTGGAAACAAATAATCATTGAGCATCGTTCTGTAACGTACATCATTAACGATAACACGCTCTCCGGTTTCATTTCTAAAGAAATAAAGTCTAATTATATCACCAGTGTGCAATCTGCAGCATACGGTGCATTTTTCTGGATATAATGGGCTTTTGTGAATTACTTTAGGATTAATCTCACCCCAAATACAGAAATTTGCTTATTAATTCACTTGTTAAGCCAAAAACGAACTTCATCATTGAAAAAAAATGCTGTTGAACACTAGTGAACTGATCACTGACAGGATACAGATTTTTGAATAAATTTCATATTTTTAGAAACGTTTTTCAAGTATAAAACGTTTTATAATAATTTGTCAAGATAACTAAATCCAAATGTTACTTATAACGCACAAACTGACAACTGACTTGACAGTTTTCTATATAAAAAGTTCTATGAAACGTAAAAAACAATTTTTATAATATGTTTCAAAAATAATGAGAAAAAATATAACATAAGATTTTTAATCATATTAATTTTTTTCTACTTTTATTTGGAATTTTAACGAAGTCACTCAAAAAAATGTACAATCACAAACACTAAAATATATTGAAAATGCACTTAAAAATAATTTATTATTCACTTTATTTTTATCACCTGATTTGTATTTCGATGATAATAATATAAAAAATGTTTCATGTATGAAAATAATCAATCGTTTTTGATTTTCGAATAATAAGAATACGAAAATTCTAAAATATTAAACATTTACATATTTAATTATATTTTCTTCGATTTACATATAAATCTATATAAAATATATTGAAGTATATGACCGTTGAAAAAAATATATAAATTTTTTATACTACACAATCCCTTACTAGAAAATTCAACATATTTTTTTCAACAAACATCACAGAGAATGACCAAACCGTCATACATACATATAAAATATATATGGTTTTATTTCGTATTTTCTATAAAAACAACTCTTTGTATTATCTATAAGGTCACCCCTTGATATTTTTTATGATAAGTTTCAATCCTTGTATATTATTCAGGTAATGTTTTCTTGTTATTTGATATGTATATTTTCGTTCGAACCAAATATAGTCTTAGTTGTCACGGATTGATACCGGTCGTAAAAATAAATAAAAGGAACGGATCGTAAGAATAATACAATTCTGCAGGTATACACACACTCATCTATACAAATATATATATATATATATATATATATATATATATATATATATATATATATATATTTCTGCAAAAGTAAAGAAGACAAAATAAGTAGTATATAAGACAAACTAAGTGGAATTATTTTAAAAAGCAAATAAGTATTGTTTAAAAAGTAAAGTGTAATTTTTGATTAATAGATTTATTTATTTAACTTTCATTGAAAATATTTGTTATAAATGTTGAAGTGTATCAATGTAAAAGCTTTGTAAAAAAATGTAGAATTTATTCCATAAATATTATATATATATATATATATATATATATATATATATATATATATATAATAAGAATAGTTAATAAATATTTGCAATGATTTATTATAGAAGTTACTATTAACCTATCTAACTATATATAATTAAATATTAGGTTTTAAAGAAAAAAATACGATTTTTTTTCATTAGTAAATATTGATTACTTAAATGAAACATAATGCTAATTATTTAGAAAAAAATAAAAATGAAATGTATTACAACTGAAAAGATATAATTTGAAATCCTCCAGAGTTCAATAATCATTTTTTGTATTTTTTTTCCAATAAGAAATTATTAAAAATTTTCAGTCATTTGATGTTAGATTGAGAAAAATTCCCTTACATAAGAAAATGCACTAATTTTAATTAAATTTTGTGTTCATATAAGCTTTCATATTAAAATTTATTGGTATTAGAATTGTATGTTATTAGTTATCATTATTTATTAAATAATATTTTATATGTATCTTAAAATTTATTTTCATGTCCTTCTCTTTCTATTTTGTAGTTTTTTAAATTTATGTATGTATATATATATATATATATATATATATATATATATATATATATAATTTTTAACAATGAACTAATTTCAATTAGTCATAATTTACATTTTCAATATTTTAAAATTTTTAACTCAAATATATTTTTTATATTTACGAAAATAAAATAGTTTTATCATATTTTTAATACAAGAATTGTTTTAAATTATTTCTTAATTATACACTTCAATTCTTATTTGAAAAAATAATGATTTTTTCTTATATTTTATTGCTAGAATTATCGATAGAATTTAATCAAATTAACTTGATATTACAATTCGAGTTTGATTATAATTGTTGATTAGAAAAAATAAAAATCACTATATTGTTAAGCAAATAAAAATAATGATAAATAATAGTATTTACTTTAATTATAAATATCCCATTTATAAGGTTATAATATGAAAAAAACACAATATTTTTTAAGAACATTTTTGAAAATATATTGTTAAGTAAAAATGAGAGGACAACTAAGAAAAACATATTTGTTTTTGAGGTTCATGGAAAGAATAGATTTTGAATTTTATAAAAAAATGAAAAGAATAACTTCAGTTAGTTAGAAATAACAGCAATAACAAGATATCGTCTTTATTATAGATAAGAATGATGATTAATTTTCTAAAAAAATAATACTTGAGAAAAAGAAATCAAAATTCCCATTCTGTGTGAAGAACAAAAAATTGATTAATGTATTTTATATCAGCTCTTATGTGTCTTAAACATTAAAACAATCCAGAGTTTAGACAACGATGAATAAAAACCTATGTTATGATTCATAGGAAGAGATAATAGATTAAAAAAACACAAGTCAAAAAATAATAAAAAAAATAAAATCTATATTAAATATAATTTCCAATGATAAATCTAACAAAATCACAAATAACCAATTAAAGATATTTGGATGTCTGACCATTTATTACTCAATATAGAATCTACACATAAATAAAATGATCTCATCAGACGAAACGTGTGCCAGAAAACGACGACAATATTTCATAAATATTTTTCTAATAAATCAAATTATATTTTATATTCTATGGCCATCGGTTCAAACAATTAATGAAATCATTTCTATGATAAACGATTGCATCGCCCCATCTATAAATAAATAAACAACGCGCAGTTTGAAAATCCATTTTCATCAATGTACGTTTTGTATTTGATTTATACAGTTCATATTAACTGATGATAAAACGACCCTTCACTAATTTATTATTTTAAATGAATTCGATGCAGTACTTCAACTTATATATATATATATATATATATATATATATATATATATATATATATATATATATATATATATATAAATATATGAAAATAAATAAAAAAATCCACATTATTTACTAATTTGAAATAATTTTTCTCAACTCGTAATGTATTTCATCAATTTTTTTTAGTTTTGTGGCTGAAAGAGATTTTATTTTTTCATTTAAAATAGAATTTTATTTAGTATATTTTTATACAATTTAAAAAATATATTTGTAATAATTTTAGTTTTGATGAACATTTAACATTTTTAATATATTTTTTATACGATTTTTTAATGTAATCATAAAAAAATTAACAATAATTTAACATTACATTTGAAATATTTAAAGTGTGTATATATATATATATATATATATATAGGTTGGCCCAAATGAAACTGAAAATTTAAACACACTTCAGTCTCATTGGTGCCACTCTAAATAGAATTTCTTTTTCTAGCATATTTATAACAATCAACTATCAAAAATATATTTCTTATTCAACTTATAACGTAGAAAATAATTTCAATAATTTATAAACAAATAGAACTAGAATATAAATTTAAAATTTTCTTCCTACCTTTAAATAATGAGTTACAATTTTTTCTTCAGTTTTTCACTTTTGGGTCACTAATTTTGTATTAGATTGAAATTTGGTACTTGTATTATTTTTAGCTGGATTTCCACCTGAAAAATAAATATTGTATATACATTTATATTACCAGTAATAATTTTCTATCATATTTTTTTTAATTGCCATTAAAAATACTCTACAATGTGTAAAGATTTATATATGAATCTGATATTTTTTGTTAGTAATTTTATATTAAATATTTTAAAGACAAATACGTGACAATTCGTATATAAATTATCCATTAATCTATTTTTGTCAAAATTTATAAATTTAACAGTGAGCATTGATATTTCCTCAGACGAGCGTTTAAAGAGATTTTGTCTTGTTTTGTTGTGGAATGATTTAAAAAGGAAAAATCAAATGTGACTCCACTCCCCCATAAAATAAACGATTAGATAATGAAAACCACTTTTAATTTGGAATTACATTCGAATGAGATGTAAAAATGTTAATTGCATCGCCCAAATATATGTAATTTGAAACAAAATGTAATCAGTATTGTTTTCTTTTCAAGAAAAATATATGTAAAAAGTAAAAAAGTTATTATGTTTTCCATTTTTAATCTAGTATTTTGTATTAATATACATAGTTTATTTTTTAAAATAAAAAATGTGCATAGTAGGGTTAAATGTTTCAGCATTTCTATTAAATTATTCACTCATTTTAATATCATAATAAATATAAAATTTTGCACTGTTGTTAATCACAATTTATTTATGTAAAGTAAATAAGTTTCAATTTCAAATTAATAGTAATTATTTTTTTAAAAAAATAAAAACGAAAAAATGTTGTTATCATGTAGTCATTATCAAATATTTTATTTTCAAGAAAAATATGTGAAAAAAAAATGTTATTTTTCTTTTTTTAGCATATTATTTTGTATTGATATACATATATAACTTATTTTTTTAAATAAAAAATGTGCATTGTAGGGTTAAATGTTACAGCATTTCTACTAAATTAATCAATCATTCTAGTGTCATAATAAATATAAAATCTTGCAGTGTTGTTAATCACGATTAATTTATAAAAAATTAAATAAGTTTTAATTCCAAGTTTATAGTGTATTTTTTTTTAAAAAAAGTAGAAATTTAAAATAAAAAGTGAAAAAAATTTGGTAGCATGTTGTCGTTATCAAATGTTATTTTTCCATCTAAATATGTATTATCTATTTTTTCCATACAAATGAACTATCTCATCATAACAAAATATTGAAAAAAATTTAATAATTAATTATTAATTGAAAATATCAATTATTACAGAAATTATTGAACAGTATTTTTAATATCAAATAATAAATTAAACTGATTTTACTACTTATCAATTACAACACTTTTGTAGTAATGTATAAAAGTTTGAATAGAGTTTATCTAGAAAATTAAGTTTAATTGTTCATAAAATATTCAAATTTTGTATTTTAGTTCATCATTAATTTGTATAGAAATTATTTATTTATTGTTAATGTAACGAGTAAATCAGAAATTTCTAAAAGTTGAAAGTAGAAAATACGGTACAATATTATTAACTGATATTACGTATTAAAGAAAATAATTCTGTTGTCAATTTTAATATTAAATTCCTGCTCATAAAACCTGAAGAGTCGAATAAAATCGAAACAAACGAAGCGAACGAATAAGGCATTCGCTACGCAAAACCGTAATATAATGTCTTCACTCCAATAAAACCCGTTATTTGATAAACATCGTCAAAATCGGTCAATACTTTTACACGAAACTCGACAAAAGGAAAAAAGTACGACCACACTTTCACTTCTGTCGAATCAAAGAAAAAAACGGGAAGAAAAGCTCGCAAACTTTCCGCTATTATTTATCACTATTTTCTGTCTGTTCGTAACGGGTCTCATTTCTTTACCACTTTTTGATCTTTTATCCTATTGTAATACGAATATATATATAAAAGAACAATAATATTCGTAATGTACTTTCGGTTATTTTAAAGTTCACCTAGAAGAAAATGTTTCTCCTACGAACATTTACGTGTGTAACAAATGAAAATACTTCTTTTGCTTGGGACTAAATTGACAAGCGTAATGCCACGACACGACAACAATACGACAACAAAAGGCAAGCTTAATCAAGCAGAAATGAAATATTTATCTCGTTCACGGTGAGACCACCACGCCCGCCAAAAACTGAACCAATCTAGTATATGCCTACATATATGAATACACACACACACACACATACACACACACACACACACATATATATATATATATATATATATATATATATATATATATATATATATATAATAGAAAATATGTCCTTTATACAGATTATTTGAAAGGGGAAAGCTTGTTGCTCATCTCTTAACGCCCTTTTAATATAATTCAAATGCACAATTGTTTGAATATATTGTTTTTGAGATTGAAACGTCATTTATCGATTATGTAGTAGGGAAAATGATGTCAATATTAAAGTTTAAAACACTATATCAAATAATATGATAATGTATAGGTCATCTAAATGTGACGCCTAGATTGGTGTTTTATTAAAAAGAAACAAAAATATATATATACATTTTCCCTATACATCACCCTATACAAATGTTTCTTTTTAATAAAACACAAATCTAGACGTCACATATAGATGACCTTATATTTACAGAAAATATATTTTTTTGTGAAAATCATACTAGATTAAATTATAGTCGAATAGTATATGCTATAAAATAATTATATAGGGTGGCCAAAATGAGACTGAGGGATTTAGACATATATTTACTTCCTTATAATCATTTACTATGTTTTAGACATATTTGGGTTAATTTATAATTTTAATAATATCTAATTTTTTATTTAAAAAATATTGATAGAAGTAATTTCTGGTTAATATCACAGAAATAATTTTTGAGAAATGTTAACAAAATTTCAATAAATATATCAGGCTAAATTGTATGACAATACATTTCATTTTAGAATTGTAGCGAATTCAGTTTCATACAAATGAATTATCAATCCAATATTACAGTTAAATAATAATTATTTGTTGTTCATTTTGTTTATTTACAATCTGATAAGCACTTTGGTAATATTATTATCGAAATATATATATATATATATATATATATATATATATATATATATGCATATCATTTTATAAAAAAAATGAGTAATACATTAACATGTTGAAGTAAAAAATCACTTTTATTACAAATCAAAATTTGATTTAAAAAGTTTTGCAATTTTAATCGTGAAATAAGAGATATATAAATGTTAAAAAAAATGTTATTGGAATTTAACCCTTTATATTATTTTAATAAAAAATTTTGAAAAACCTTAATTTTTTAAAATTATATGTTTGGACTGATAAAAACATATTTTTGATTTGATTTTTTTTTATTTATTAATAATAAATTATAGGGGTGGTTCCACGATCAAACTACTATGCCACTATGATTTTTAGAATAGAGGGAAGCAGAGAAATGTACAGAGTGTGGTTTTATAGTAGGTAACCTGTGGTGTAAACTAAAAATCGTTTCCAAAGATGTGGTTACATCGTAGAATCATTGTGCTTCTAACAGTTAAAGTGCATGATACCCATTTACTTAAATTACATCTCCTTCATACTTTATACAAATGATTTCATATTGTTTCGTCAATTATTTTGAATTTTTCAGAAAATTATTAACAATTAAATTCGATTTTTTCAATCATTATCTGTATTTCATTGATATTTATATTTGATAATTTACCTTACCTAACTTCATTTTCTAATAATTCATCCCCCGAAGCAGGTTTTAAATCCTTGACCTCTTTTTGGTATAATTGCTTCAAGTTTAAGTAATTCTTTATTGTTCTAAATATGGTTACATTTAAAAGTACAAAATGTGGATACAATGCATTATATAATAGCTTTTCTAAACTACGTTAATATAACTATATTATTGGATGATCAGTAATAGTTTATGGTGTGTCCCTGTGTTTATAATGTTTATGATTTTTGTTTCAACGGACGGAGTTTTTTCACTATTCTAGAAACTAACACTACACTACACTTAACACTAAAAAGATGTTTTGGACACTTAATATGAGAGGCACTAACACGCACTGCACAAGCGTCACTGTTATCACTGTAGTTTTTATGTTGTCTTCCATGGAAAATTTAAATATAATTGCTTCTTTTCTAAATGCAATATAAATTTTTCTTGCAACATTAGCAATGTGAGAACCAAGTTCAAATTCGTAAAATAAACATAGATATATTACACAATTTCGTGCAAAAAAGTTGAAAATATATTTTAAAGTAAATGAATACAACAAAATTCATTAAACGAATAAAACAAGATTTTTTTTTGTTATTCAGTCAATTTTCCTGGATTAAAGAATCATATAATGCATAAACAATTATTGAAATTACGATATATGAAAAAACGATGAAACTTTCTCGGTTACTTAATAACATATCGACATTTAGTGAACAATAAATTATTTTTAGAAATTATTTCGTACTGTTTTATTTTTAATATAAAGATTGAATTAAATGAAACTGAAAAATTTAACCTGAAACTGAAATTACATTTGTCAATCTCATTTGAGTCACTTTATATTAAAAAAGTTTTTTAGATTTTATTTAAAAAAATAATTATTTTTGTATAATGAAAAATTAATAATATATTTAGTTTGGTTCACTGTTTTTATTGATTTTTGTTACAATCGATTTCATTATTTTGCTATATTGAGATTACCTTAATAAATATTGATTTTTTGAAATAGATTTTGATGTATGAATTATTCTTGAGGCTAATTATTATAATAACCAAGAGTTGATACAAATATTTTATGAAGAAAATATATAATTAAAATAATACTACAATTTGAGAAAGGAATTGTTATTATCACAGTACAAAATTATGTAATATAGGGTGATCTAAATGAGAATAAAGGATAGAAAAGAATAGTAAATGATGATAAGCAAGAAATGTTTGTCTAAATTCTTTAGTTTTATTTAAAATATTCAATAAATACTTATTGTAAACCGTGCTAACATATTTCTATGATATTATTATTTTTAAAACACAAACCCAAAACTTCAAATCAAGAGTAGAAAATAAAGAATAGATAATAACTTTTTACCAAACATTTCAATAATTTTTAGTGATTCATTTATGAAAAATAATATGCATGTACTTTTTTAAAGTATATTATTTA
This sequence comes from Neoneuromus ignobilis, assembly GCA_029203775.1. Taxonomy (NCBI): domain Eukaryota; kingdom Metazoa; phylum Arthropoda; class Insecta; order Megaloptera; family Corydalidae; genus Neoneuromus; species Neoneuromus ignobilis. The sequence goes on along the minus strand of CP092087.1, from coordinate 65,769,082 downwards.
AATTACTTTTGAATCTTTAAAGCTATTCAAAACAACGAAGAATTATTTTATTTCTTAGAAATTTTCAAATAGTAAATTACGTAATAAAATCTAAAATTTCGAAACTATATTTTAGTATGTAGTTTTTATATTCACAACCAATTCGTATTATAAAAAAATCTTTGCATGGAAATCATTTTACAGGCAATAACGAACTACAGTAAATGCAAAGTAAGCTCCAATACGACGATGTAGAATTATTGATAACCGAATAAGAAACCTTATAAGAAAATAGGGCAAGTGATATAAATTTTAAGATGGACTTCGTCAGGAAATATTAAATATTCTGTGATTTTTCAGTGACCCATTTTTGGGTAAAAGCGTATGTTCTTTCACACATGCACAGATATATATATATATATATATATATATATATATATATATATATATATATATATATATATATATACTAGTATTGATATGATATTCCAGAAGGATAACAAAAACAGAACTGTAATCTATCTAATTTCACTATTGTATTCTATTATTCTCGTAATAACCTACGTTTCCCGAAGTATATTTCAAATTTCAAGGATCATTTATATATATATATATATATATATATATATGTGTGTGTGTGTGTGTGTGTGTGTGTGTATGTATGTATGTGTGTGTATGAGGCACATTTAACGTCAATAATATTAACAGACCTGTGATGTATACTCTTACATTCATTGTTCTCTCGAGTTGAAATAGTAGCTGGCATGTTATGTCTGTTCATTGTCTATCAAATTTAAGATGATTTATTAAGATTGATCTCTTCTCATTTTCATTTTGTTCAAAAATTTTTCCATATGCTCGTTGAAATATTTTTTGTAAGATATAGTGAATACCTAAATGTCAATATATTTTAAATTATCGATATTCGTAATCTTGTTGATGTGTCTTTATGATGTGTGCATATCAGATTTTAAATTAAATGTTCAATTTTAAAAATTGAAATGTATGATAAGTAATTTCAAAAATCTGTATTATTTAGTTATATATATATATATATATATATATATATATATATATATATATATATACACTACACTGAAGCGTACATCAAAATGAAAATTTAATCAATTATTGATCCAAAATAAAAATAAAACTGATAAATTGTAATAAATGATTCCTGGAATAAATCATTAATTTTCTATTTTACAGTACATACATAGAACAGATCTATACATTTTAAAAGAAAAAATATTTCTTTACAAACAAGAAAAAAATTGTTTCAATTTTTGAATTTTTAATAAACATAGTAAAATGATAAAAATCATATTTCAATTATTAATAATATACTTAAAATAATAAATTGCATTTTACCAGGAAAATGAACATTTTCTACAATTTAAATTGATATATACTAAAAAGGACTAGTTTATAAATATAGAATTTTAAAATACAAAACGAATTTCATTTTAAAAATCTTAACTTAGTCAGTTTTTACTTTAATTAATTTGATTCTAGAATATTTTTTTTATAGTCAATATCTAGATTTCTAATTATAAATATGTATTTAAAACGGAAATATAATTGTGAAATCAAAATTTCATATCTTAATGAACATAGATTTATTTTTTTCGAAATTTTAAATTTCAAGTAAAATTAAAAAATATAAAATCGTTTTTCTATTGCTTGCGTCATATTTTTTAAGGATGAATATAGTTTTCCTAAAAAATAATTATTTTCTATAAAGGTAGATAAACATATTTATGTGAAATTTTCAATTTTTGATCTTAAAAAAACTATAACTAGAATTAGGCGAAATTTTAAAAAATCAACTTTCTTTATTTGAAATTAAATATTTGCTATAACATTAAGTGAATTTGTATTTAACATTTCATTTTCGACCACAGAACGAATTTTATTTAATGAAAACGTAGATTCGAATTATCAGGTAATTAAAAATAGACTGTTTTGATTTTTAGAACAAATATTTGTTATAGTAAATATCAAATTTTCTAATTAAAAGTATGTAGTCAGAACAGAATTATAAATTTCAAAATAAAATTTATATATTTGTATGTATAAGTATTTTTTCGAACTTTTCAATTTTAAATAAATATTAAAACATGGTCAAAATTGTCTTTCGATTAACAACATTGTATTTTTTAGGATATATAAGATCATTTCTTTCAAAAGTAACTGATTCATATTAAAAAATATTGATTTATGTAAAAATAATAATTTTTCAACTTTACATCCTCCCAAAAAAAAAAACATTAGAGAAAAATTTCAGAAAAATCCAAATTTTAGCTTTTTTTGTCATCAAAAATCAAAGATTAGTATAAATTAAAGTTAATTTATGTTTAAAGTTACATTTTCAAATATGAAACGAATTTTATTTAAAAAAAACCTTGACTTAGTCAATCACTGTTTCAATCAAAAACTTATTTTTTTATTTTCGAACAATCTTTTTTAACCATCATAAGTTTGAATATCATAGAATTATATAAAAATTAATAAAGATGAAATAGTGTACATAATTTTATTTATTGAAATATAGGATGGCCTAAATTAAAAACATACTTTACTTGCTTACTACCATTTATTCTTCTTTCTATCCTTCAATCTCATTCGGGTCACCCTATATAAGTTATTATTTTTATTTTACATTATTTGTATTTACTTTTATTTAATAATTACATTAGTTAGAACCTTTAATGAAAAATATAAAAAAAACCTTTTGTGCAAATTGAATGTCAATTTTAATTAAACCAATTACATCATTTCAATTATCATCTTTTATATTCCGAAAGCTTTGCTTGTAAAAAACTATTTCGCATTTTACTTCACTGCTCTTCTATAAAATTTATAATACAAAAGACATTTGAAAAGTGCACATTGTATTAATTATAGAGATGTTTCTCTGTATTTTGAAGTAAAAAATATGTAATTTTGAATACAATTCGAGAGAACGAAATTAGTTTTATCTGATTTCCATTGTACTACCCATGTATAATTCATCATCATCATCTTTTCTTCACAATACGTGTAAAAGTACAGGTCTGTTTTAGAAACGCCTATCGAACATTGTAATTAATACGAATTAATTACAATGTTTACTTTTTGGTGAGATGGACGTGCGCCGGAGACAAGTCCGTTATTCATAATGATGAATGCTGTTGTCGCGATGTAAACAAGGCGAACACGCGGTTGAAAACAAAAACATTGTCCAAAGACCATTATAATTAAATTAATTATCTGACCATACGTGGTGTTTATCTCTCCAAATAACCGTGTTTATTATTTGATAGGCGGGAAGAGCTTTATTAGTATTTTTCTGTACACGTATTCAGCCGACGTCATAGAAGTTAATGTGTATCTTTTTTTTATTAGCACGAGCTCGTATCTGGAATTCAAAATTTAAAAAAAAGAGTTTTATGGGCCGCACGAATTAACACTATAAAAGTAATGATCGAGAAAGCACATTAGTTTTTTTATGCGTGCCGTAAGCGAAAAACGGTTCTATATGAACGTTACGTTAACGTCGTGTAAACATTGTTAAAAAAAATGTGCGTGTTCGTGCCGTACTTACTTGACCTACATTCTTCTTTAACATTCAACAATGAAAACCGCAATATAAAAATTTTTAAAAATACATTCTCGAAATGTTATGTAGAGTATTTCATGAAAATTATTATACGAAGCAACGAAGTAGGGAAGTTTTTCACATTTCACTTCATACATACACACACACACACATATGCAAATATATATATATATATATAAACATTTTTTTAGTTTAAAGATAGACTGGCTTTACTTTATAATATACAATTTATGATGAATGTGTATTTTTTTCTAAAATTGACATTTAATGTTTCAGCATGAAGTTTATTTTTCTCTAAAATAAAAAAAAATATTATCACAATTGGTTTATAAATATATATTTTTTAAAAAATGTAATAAAATAAAACGAATCATTAAAAAGACATTTTCAAATAAATCAATTGTCATTTTAAGAAAAACTTGATTTAACCAGTAACTGATTTAATCAGAAATATTATTATCAAAAAAATATTGAACTTGAAAATATTAGGTTTAACGAAAAGTTGTGTTCATTGTTTAAATAAAAAAATGATTTTTTAAAATTGTTTATTCATATTAGATTACATTTTAATTTATGCTAATATAGGGTCATCCAAATGCGATGCCTAAATTTATGTTTTATTAAAAGAAAATAAAATAAACTATACACATGTTTCTTTTCAATAAAACACAAATCAAGGCGCCACATTTAGATGACTCTATATTAACAACTTCTTTCTATTTCGATGGACTCTTTTGAATTCTTCTCCGATAAAGTTATTCGTTTTTAGAAGCTAAAAAGTTATTCAATGATTTTTCACATATCCACCTTTATTAACTTATTTCCAGTTGTTTTAGAAATGTGGCTGATCCACTTTACACAAATGAATTTTAACCCCAACACCATAATAGTTTAAAATGTTCAATAATCACTTATTGTTCACTTATTATTTAAAATTATATAGTCTATAATTATATCGGCTAATGCATTTCGATGGCGACGCCATCATCGTCAGAGCCTTTCAACTATTGTGGTGTTGGGGTTAAAATTCATTTATGTAAACTTATTTCCATTTAAAAAAAAATCAAGACTCAAAAATAAATAGTAGTTGAAAGATTCTACATTTGGAGAATATACTAAATGATTTAGAACCTCTCGTTATTTTTTCCGAGCTAAAGAAATATGTGGCTTATCGTTCTTATGCTGTAAAATTATTTACTTCCTATTAACAAAGAATTTTTTTTAAGTTCATTATTAAAATTGTCTAATTATTGACAATATTTTTCAAAATTTTCACTTAAAAAATTCATTAAAATTGGTTTTCTTATATTCCACCATAAGGCAACATTTTTTTTCACACTTAAACTCAAATTGGATGTTGACGGAATGAGTTATCCAACTTTACAGTACGTTATTTTCCTTACTAAATTTTCATATGTTATCCATTTTTCATCTCTAATTAGGAGCCGTTACAAATATGATTCATTATGTAAAAGTGGAAACAAGATTATATTTATTATGTCAAAGTAGAGAAAACAAAATGGTTACATGACAATGCATTCTCCTAGCAGTCAATTTATGTAGTACCCATCTTCTATACTTGTACATGAATCTAAAATCAGTCTTCTTTTAAAATATTTTAAAGAAATCATCATCAATCGTAGAAATTCTCCTAGAATATGGTTAAAGGTTAAAATCTCCATTCTTAAATTTCTTGAAACATCTTCTGTATATTCTTTTAGATACTGCGTTTACTCTAAAAACTTTTAATAAATATTTATATCCTTTTGTGACATTCTTTTTTTGCTGATACTCGCAAAGTATACAGTCCTATTAATTAAAGTGATAAATCATTCATTTTATGGTATGTTAAAGGGCATCAATGAAAAGTATAACGATAAAAATGAGTCATATGCCTTCCATTAAAACAATTTTCAACATGCTTAAAATAATTGTGTTTTAAGTGAATAGAACTTTTCAGTAGACCTAATATTTCTACACAATTACTTACATAAAATTTCAACAGAAAATACATATTTTCATACAGCCAAATATTTTTATCGACTTTTTGAATTTCAATAACAAGAAGAAAATTAATCAAAAAATTAGTATTTGTTACCAAAACCGTATTTCTTAATAATAACAAATATTTTTTCTCGAAATGATTTTGTAAAAACAATTTTATTATATATAAAAAAATTAACTAATAACAAATTTTCAACTTTTTTGACTGCAAAAAGAAAATTATTTAATAAGGAACATTTTATGAAAAATTAAAATTTTCAAAAATAGATATGTTCATCTAAAATAAAAGATTGACTGACACGAATTAATAATTGAAATTACATTTTCAAACATGGAATTAAACTTCTCGTTCAATGAGAGCTTATTATAATATCGTTTACGTTAAAGTATCTTCAAGAAAGCTGTTCGAGTGCATGAAGTCACACCACGACACATTAAAACGAACAAGGCTGTCGACAAGAACCTTTCTTGCTATATATCGAAATACATACTTGTTATGTTCAACATACGTGATGGAATTGTTTGCATCGATGCGGTAGATTGCAATGTGCAGCATCTAAATAATATTTACCAGAACAATGCAATCGTGTGAGTAAATATAGTTCAATGAATTCGAAATGACATCGTAGATATGCATGTACGTTTACTGATTGCCAATAATTATTCATTTTGCGATTCGGATTGCGAATATATTATTAAATGGAAATTACGTACAATAAATTGAGTTTCCATAAAAGCATATGTTCATGTCTCAGTCGATTTACGTTACGAAGGAATTAATTACTCATCAGATTTAATCGAATTGAGCAATATTTTGTGTAAAATCTTATTTTTATTAGTACTCGATTTATTCAATTATGGATTATTTTAATAATTATTCATAAAAATAAAATAGTTATATAAAAATTAATAATATGATTTTTATAGTTATTTATTATTAAAATAATAATAAAAATACATTTGGTTAGGATTACAATTTCAATAAGAGATATTATTAAAGATTAATGGTTTTTAAATCTGATTTTGAAAAACCTTCATTGTGGGTCATAGTAATAGAAAAATATTGGATTAGAATGTAATTACCGTTACATAACTGTATAAAAATACTGAATTATAAAATTTTAAAAAATCTCATAAACAAGAGTAAACAGACAAAAATTAATTAAAAATTATAATAATTATAAGAAAATGCTCATAACCAAGAGTAAACAAAAAAAATAATGAAAAAGTTTATAAAATCTTCAGATATTGATATAGCGATTTTCTGTTTGTTATTATATTTTCTAATAATTAATTAAAAAAATACGTATGATCGATTTTTTAAATTAATATTTAGATAATACTGAACTATATCAAATAAAATATTGAATTGTTTCTCAAAAAGAAAACAGGATATATATATATAATATTTAACTAGTCAACATTTTATTATTTTAAATAAGACATGGATAAAATAGAAATGTGGATGTAAAAACTATTTTCAACAAGAGATTTATATTGAAATTATCGAGAAAAGCATTCATTCGTTTGGTTTTGTAATAAAAATGGAATATGATTGGAAATTGAAATAATCCTTCAAAACTAGAAGGAAGAAGGTACAAAAGTAGACCATGAATTAGAAGAAAAAAATATTTGATGGAAATTAGCAGGAAAACAGGAAAAATATTATCAAAGGTTGGAAATCTTGCTTGAGATAGGAACGCTTTTAGGATATGGATGAAGGAGGTCAACGCTTAGTAACAGAAAGGTAAAAGAAAAAATTAAAAAAAGAGAAATATGAATCATTTGCCTCTATTATACCATTTTATTTAGTTTTCCACTTGGTTATGTAATAAAAATGGAAGAGAACTGGAAACTAAAGCAAGTTTCCGAAGCTAAAAATGATAGATGAAAATCATGAATTGAGTAGGAGTATCTAATGGAAATTGGTAAGAAGAGTAAATAATATTATAGGAGATTAAGAATCTTTCTTGAGTAAACATACTTTTAGAAGTGGATGAAGGAAACCAAAGATAAGTGGCAATAGAAAGGTAGAGGGAAAAATATGAATTATTTCTTATTATACTATTCTATTTTATTTTGAAGATTAATAAGCTTTATTCGAAAAAAATATTTTTTTATAATTTGAATTCTTGAAAGTTTGAATTATATTGGATCGATGTAGAAGTTATTATTGTCCTGAGAGTAAGATGGATGCTATAAAAATTTATATCTCAAGTATGAATATTTTTGTACTGTTATTGGAGAACCATAAAATGTAATATTGTCAATTGTAGTTCGATACAAGTACCAATAAAGAAGAATGACCACGAAGATCACAATAAAAGAGGTATAATATTTACATGAAAAAGTATAAGACCAAGTTTGTTCACCAATACTCGTTTTTTATTTATTTTGTTATAAATTTCTTCTATTTGTTCAAAATACATCATCTTATTAATTGTTTCGTACGATTAAAAAATAATTAATAATTATTTTAGTGGATTTTTATACGATTACCAAATTATTTCAAGGATGTAATGGTATTTCAAATGCATATTTTTGGATTTTATTTGCATCCATCCATTATTTAGATTTTAATTATCATATTCCTTCCACTCAATTTTTATTACAAGTAATGACTCGTTATTCTTCAAAGAGAGAGAGACAATGGAAGAAATTTTTTTGAATTTAGTTCATTATTATATCATTTTTCAACTTTTTCAATAATTTTAAGGTATATATTTAAAGTCACAGGATACAAATTTAAATTTTAAATGATGGGTATCATAGTAGTGGAAGAAAACAATTTTTTAATATCTTTTAAATAGTTATTATTAATAACCATGTTTAGTCTTCCACAAAGTTCATTCGAATGATTTTTATCAACTAAACGATTTTTCATACCGACTGAATAGTATATTTATTAATTGTTTGTTTTTAAAATGCAATATCAATGCTGTTAACTGTCTTAGACGCATTATTACTCGATTTGTATTCAAACAGAGTGGTTATTGGATTTTTTTTCAAAAATAAAACAGTCAATGAAAGCACAATTCTAATATCAAACACTTTAGATAAAAACAAATCAAGTTTAATTTTTAACAATGAAGTTAAAAAAATGACTTAAATTAGTGATTATTGAAAAATGAAACATTTCATTTAATACAACTCAATATATAAAAAAAGATTTATTATTTGAAACAGTCATTAATATTTTAATAAAATAAAGTGGTAGTTAATTTAGAAGTGACTTAAATGATATCCAAAAAAAAAGTATTTGAATTTGAAAACCTTTGTAAAAAATAACGTTTTTCTTGCAACGAATTCTCATAAAAAAGTAACAAACATGTTTCTAAAACTCATACAGCGAACAATTAATTTTCGTACGAACAATTTACACACATTCGTATGAAAAATACGTCCGTCTTGAATATTTTATCTTTGTCAGAACTGTTCTGAATGAACTTTTCAATTAATAATTGTGTGTAAATAAGAGTACGATAATACGTACTTCACAAAAAGTGAATACACATTGTTACTCATGCACTTATCAAAAACCCAACATACATACATAAATGACATACTGTTATTAAAAACAATGATTAATAATTCTTTTCGCAACGAGTACTTTTTGTTCATTTAATTTATACTTATCTGAAGCAGTGGCCGTGTTCATCTTTTCAGTACAAATTTTATTCAAACATAAAATGCCAGATGTGGACAATATTATTAATTATTCAATTTTCGTCAGTGGTTTATATACCGGGTGACATAAACATAACGAGAACCTACTGTAATAAATATATGTTTTATATGGAGTTCATTTCATTAATTGTTTCAGAAATCATAAAAAATTGTATTTAAAAAAGTACAATTCTTCACTGTTAAGTACAAATATGAAAATTTTATATTAAATAGTCTACTTAAGTATAAAACCTATTTTATAAATTCTTTATCTAATATAAGCTATCAAAGCTAAGAAGTCATACTTGTGTTATATTATAACATATCTTCTATACAGATTATCATAGATTAAACGCAGTATCTTTTATATATTTGAACTGACAGCATTGTTCTTGTTCACAGTTTTATAAACTTAAGCACTGTACTGTAATTAAGTTTCTTTCATTCAATGATTAGATCTACTGAAACATTAAAGTTGATAAATTTCTTAATATGTTTTTGTGTCCTTACAAGAAATTTAATCGCAGTACGCTATTCAACTTTAATCATATCCAAGGTTATAAATGGAAACGATGTTATTGCTTCAGGCACATAAAAGTAACTAACTTCAAATGATGGCAACCTATGCAAGAAAGATATAAAGTGTAACAATATGTAGAATGTTCTATCTTGCTAAATTTATATTAATATATATTTTTATAAGTCATATTTGTTTTACAAGTTATTAAAATGTTTTTCATATTTTTTAATTTTGAAATTGTTTAAAGTATATAGTAACATAATTTAATATATATTAGAAAAAATATTGTTTTTAATCTAAACAATTTTATAGATTCTATATAATTTTATTTATTTCCTTTCTTGTAATCATCATCAAATTTAATAACTCTTTTAAATCTGACCTTATCACTTTTTTTATTTATGTATCTTGTATTTTAATATACCAAAAAATAATGAAATTATTCATAATAAAATATATAAGATTTTATAATGCAGCGCTTTAATGATATCAACATTGCCTTCGAAATTTAAGTAATTATTAAACACTTTTTAATATCTCGTGGTGTTGGATTGATAATTTATTTGTGTGTAAGAAAAAGTGATCAAATGATATCAATTTAAAAGAATTAAATTCTGAATATTGTTATAATTTTTGAGAATATGAAACAATTAGTATAAAAATAATCGTGTTGTATAAATAAAATCGATTCAGTACAAATTTGTCATTCATTCCAACAACACAAGATTTTAATTAATGTTCAATAATTACTTATTGTTCATTTTAATAGCTGATTTATATTTTGATATCATCAGAGTATTGTATTATAAAATCTTTATTATAGAAAGATGATATTTTATACTTTGTGTTATTTATAAATTATAAGGTTCATTAAATTGAGAAATTAGTATGACATTTTAAAATACCTATAAATATAGGGTCATTTAAATGTGACGTCTAAATTTGTATTTGATTAAAAAAAAGAAAAGAAACTATACATATGTTTCCCTACACACCATCCTATACACATGTTTTTTTTTAATAAAATATAAATCTAGACGTCACATTTGGATGACTTTATATAATTGTAAAAGTTTAAATTGATATATAGAATAGTTTTTTTTAAAAAAAGATCCACAAATACCTACAAAATTACACTTTTAAACCATGAATATTTATGATTATTTTTATATAATAATTGAAATCTAAACCAAAATAAAAAACACGTGTGCATATGTGGACTTAGTTAAAAAAAATTACTTTTCAAAATAAAATACACTTAAAAATTATAATTTTTCAATTGGTCATTCTATCACTACAAGATTTTAAATAAGTGTCAAATTTATATTTATTATTCACTTTATTTGATAATTCGCATTTTGATGATCAAGTGATCACCATCAGAGTATTACATAATAAAATCTTTATAATTAAGAGATAAAAGATTTCATATTCTCTGATTTGCATAAAAGTGTACGATTTTTTTTTAAATAAAAAAATTAGTAAAATATTTTCAAATATTAATAAATATTAGGTATATCCGAAATGAATGTCGTACTTGTCAAAGTTAGGTTTTGAGCGTCAGTCATGCTTTGCTCGTCTATACCTGACAACATCTATTGCTGAATCTGTGTTTGTAAACATCTGGACTCCACATTCCGAAATTTACAAAACATATTTTGTCCTTGAATTCATTATGGCAGAATTTATACCAACTGAACAATTTATAAGAAATTGTATGTTATATGAGTTTCTTAAAAAAACTCGGTAACTACAGCCACTAAAAATATTAATGAAGTGGTAGATGATACATTAGACATCCGCAAATGTCAAAGATGGTTCAGAAAATTTCGAACGGGAAATTGCGACATTAAGAATAGTCTTGGATGTGGAAGGCAATCAAAGGTGGATGATGATGTTCTGGCTGCTGAAATGGAAGCAAATCCTAGCATGACTATTCACCAGCTTGGCGAGAGACTAAATTACACCTATACAAGAGTGCAAAAACACATTAAGAAGATTAGGAAGATCTGAAGACAAGGCGTATGAGTTCCGTACGCACTGACCGAAGAAAACAAATCGGCACGCGTCCGCATATCCCAAGAACTTTTGGATATTAAAGCTGAATTGCCTTTCCTTGATCATTTGGTAACTAGAGACGAGAAGTGGGTGTTATATAAAAACAACGACAGTGGTTATCTAAAAGCCAATTAGCAAAACCCACCCCAAAACCCGGACTAACTGTAAAAAAGGTTCTTTTGTCTGTATGGTGGGACTGTAAAGAAATCTTCTATTACGAAACATTTAAATCCGGCCAAACAATAACGGCAAGTTTCTATTGCGTTCAGCCGGATCGTTTGCACGAGGAATTGAAAAAAAGACTTGCACTTGTCAACAGAAGTCGGATAGTTTTGCAACATGACAATGCGCGCCCCCACATGGCGAAATTGACGTTGGATAAAATCAAGGAACTTGGCTGGAAGCTTTTATAGGCCTATTCATCTTATTCTCCAGACTTTGCTCCATCAGATAACTATTTATTTTGTTCGATGCAACATTTTCTTGATGGAAAAAAATTTAAAAATGTAGATGATGTAAAAAGGGACTCTCCGATTATTTTAATTCAGTCTCCAGAATTTTATAAAAATGGAATAAAAAAATTGGCAGAGAAATGGTAGAAGTTCATATCCTTGGAAGGAAATTATATGTTAAATGATTAAATTAAAACTAAAAGTTTTAGAATGATCTTTTTGTTTCATTAAAAATCGACATTCATTTTGGATACACCTAATATATGTGTACATTTTCAAAATGACACTGAAAAATTAAAAAAAATATATCTTCTGGAGCAGAATAGTCTTTTAATCAACGATTTTTTTTGTATATATATTTTGAATTCTGTATAAGAATTAAAATCTGAACTAAACCAGACAAAACATTATTGATATATATATATATATATATATATATATATATATATATATATATAAGTTATATGAAACACATGTAACTCTCCTCAAGGCCGGTCACACAGAAACAGCATACGTTATCGACGTATTAATTGTTGACAAATAATTCTGTTAAGAATTATTTAAACCTATAATAAACGCGACAATCAATTTCTGATTGTCGATAAAATATCGCGATAATGAGACCTAGAGGTTTCTTTGTTACTTATTACACTTGGTAATTTCAGTTCTCGAGTAAATGTGTTAGAAGTAACATCGAATTCTAGCAATGAAACAGAAGAACTCCTCGAGTCACAGTTGTTGGCTGATGGATTGATTATTTGATTGTGATTGATTGATAGATTGATAAAAATAAATGTGTTTTCTTTAAAAATCGTACTTTCGATTTATTTAAAATAAAACATATATATATATATATATATATATATATATATATATATATATATATATATATATACATTAATGAATTTTGTTCGTATACTGAAAACTGCTTTTAGAGATAAAACACATTTAAAAATTAGAGATATTTTTTAAAAACTTTTGTGATATTAAAAAAAAAATCTTCATTATTAAATAGTTCTGAAATGATTACATTTTTAACGTTACTTTTTCAAGTTAAATTTGGCTGACTACCAAATAAAAAAACACTATATTATATTCCGTTCTATTCTGTTTGTGAGCATTCTATATTTTCCCTAGAGTTGAGTGTATATATATATATATATATATATATATATATATATATATATATATATATATATATATAAATCTTATGTAAGCACAATGGTTAGGATCATTGTTGTAAGGTGCCGCAGAGTGTAAAATAAACCGATCACGTCGCACACCCAGACGGCTTTTGTGCGAACCTCAAACTGACCGACTGGTGTCGAGATTATAATTTATCACTTGCAGTGGCAGCCATACGTTACTTCAACGGTTTCGGCACTATTTGACAAGCTTTTCAATCTCTCGAACACGTTCTTTGGGGGCCATTAGCTGCTATTGTAAGAAAATCTATGAGAAGGTTTCGGCATATATATATATATATATATATATATATATATACATACATATATAAGTTCGAAATTTAAATGATTAGCCTATTGAATTTGCAAGGGTTGTACGTGATTATAATTTATGTTAAGGGATAATCCTAAATTGATTCGTATTATAGTCAATTAACGGAATAAATGGGATCATTTAGGAAATCCTAATTTTTATTATCAAGTTATGTCTAATATTGTTCAATGAATAGAACAGATTCGTCTGGTTTTGAAAGTTCCATTAATATTTCCAAAATTAATTTGAGATTATCAGGAATATTAATGAAACAAAATTTTCGAATAACTGTTACATGAATGTATATTTTCTAATAATAAAATCATTATATATATATATATATATATATATATATATATATATATAATTAAAAAGATAATAAAAGCATTAAATTGATATTTTCATTAAAAGAAGAGATTGAATTGTTTTTGAATGTTTTATTAGAACATAGAAAATGAATTGCAGGCAAATAATATAATTAATACAAAAAAATCTTTAATATAGTTATATTTTTTGAAAAATTCATGAATATTTTTAACAATAACATAATTATATATATATATATATATATATATATATATATATATATATATATATATATTGTTGAGAAAACAAAAAATATAAGAAAATATAGGGTCATCCAAATGTGGTTCATAGATATGTGTTTTATTAAAAAGAAACTATACACATGTTTCTCTATACACCACCCTATACACTTTATTTTTAATAAAACACAAATTTAGGCATCACATCTGGATGACCTTATATAGAAATAGATTTTAATTAAGAACCAAAATAAATTTTATAATCTAATGCTCTCAAGATGATGGAATGGCAATTGAAATGTACATTAACTTATAAATAAATAAAATGAACAATAAATAATTATTGAACATTTTTCTGATATCTTGTGGTGTTGGATTGCTAAATTCTTTTTGTGAAAATGGATGGTAATTTCAGTAAAAGATAAATTTTAAATAATTATTTTTAATAATAATAAAATTACTAATGGGTAAATATAAATGGGTATACTTGAATAAAAATTATCCAATTATCAACTAGATATTTTTATTAGAATAATATAAAATTTATTTACTAAATAACAATTATATTTTTTATGTTCGATTGAAATTATTATTTAATTGATTTTACAAAGAATTAATTAAATATTTATATAGTCATTATTTAAAATATTATTATTAATTTTTTTATTTTCTTTTTTACTGAATATTAAAAAATATATTCCCTGGTAACCGCTCTGAAATATTTTATTAACTTAATGCAAATTAGAAAAATATTTCATTATTTTGGCTATTTTTACAATTATAAGAAACAAAATAAACAGAAAATGAATTGTATATAAAAATAATAATAAAATATTGCAATAGTAAGGGGTGTACTTAAGCGAGTACAACGGGTGGATCAAGGATGGAAACACGACCTTTCAGCGGAGAGTGTTTTTAAGCATCTTTCTTTATTATGGAAAATAACATATCGTAAAGAATTTGTAACTCTTTCAGGGTTATGTCCATTGTTGGAAGTAAATAAACCCTGCACTATAAATGACAATGGATGACTCCTAATTGGTTTTGACTGACATAAATAAGCTCGTACAATATTTCTCCTGAATGCCAATTGATCTAGAATAATCTCTCGTCCATTATTATTAGCAAGGACATGCAATCGCAATAAATTTGAAATAGCCATGTTCACCAAATAGGTAAAAATAACCTAGCATCATTTTTTACCTATTAGCTATGCGATATAAATTGATCGGTCCATCTGATCTATTCCGCCCATGTTTTAATTATATGTCCTGAAAATGTTTGAAATATTTTCATCGACCTTTTGTTTTATTTCCGGACACCATCACTTACTTTTCCCTAAGAGTTCGATGTTATCAAAATTGATTCCGATGGTGCAAACATTGTTATATTTCCAGCTCACCATCAATATATATTTTTTTGTTGAAACAGTGAGAATAGTAAACACATTTAAATAATCGCTTTTGTACAATTTTTATAATTTCAATAATACACAAAAAAGAGCAAAATTTTATTTATATGTGTCCATTGTACCTGCTTGAGTACAGTACTAAAATATTATTAAGTTTTTACGGATTCTAGGCAAAAGATTATATAAAAATAATACAGTTTCATATTTTCGACATCACTGATCATAATGAATATGAAATTTATAGAAATTTAACACAAAAACAAAAAAAATAAACTTACTCTGCCAAACGAAAACACAAACACTAACAAAATATTATTTTACCAACGCTATTTTCAAAATACAGCAACATTGACATGTCATACTTTACTTAGTATCAATATCACCTCGAGGTATTTGAGAAAACAATTGTAATATAAATCAGATATATTGTTAGATATATCAGCATTTGATTAAGTGTACTTGCTTGGGTGCAGAGGGCATTAATGGGTTAATATATATATATATATATATATATATATATATATATATATATATATATATATTATATGCCTAGTAAATAATACATATAAAAATAAATACATATTAATTTTGATTATTTCTGAATATAAATAAAATATACGATATATATATATTCAAACATATAATAATAAATGTTATATTTATATATATATATATATATATATATATATATATATATATATATATATATATATATATATATATAAATATAACGTATATTATTATATGTTTGAATATACAATACATACACACATATGCATTTGTATTGTTGATGGTTTTTTAACTATCTTAGCTTGTGATGATTTATATTTTAAAAAATATTCTAAAGTGTCTACATTTTATTGATTTAATTATATAAAAATAAAGTTTATTTATATATTACTCAAAAAAAGTATTGTTGTAATTGTATAAAATTTCAAAACGAGCGCTCTAAATACCAGGAAGAAAAAGAAGAGACAAATCTGAACCAATAAAAAGAGTGACAACTAGTGTAGTATGTGGTTGTTTATCAACAAACGATTGGACGCTACGAAAGATATTTTATTCGCAAGAAAAGTCGTTAAACGACGAGAGATTAAAACGTTCACATTGATTAATTCAGTAAAAGGTACCGTGCGTGACCACAACATCGCACAATTACGACGCATTTAACATCAATCAATGTGACACTTTACGAATTCCTAACCTGAAAATCATTAATTCTCGAAATGGCTTTAACCCAGCAAAGACGCATGAACATTAGATTACCACCAGAAGTGAACAGGACATTGTACGTGCGAAATTTACCTTATAAGATTACGACAGAAGAGATGTATGACATTTTCGGAAAATACGGTGCTATTAGACAAATTCGACTAGGTAATACACCTGATACGAGAGGGACTGCATTCGTTATGTACGAAGACATTTTCGATGCTAAGAATGCATGCGATAACTTATCCGGCTTCAACGTATGTAATCGGTACCTGGTCGTTCTGTATTATCAGCCGAATAAAGCGTTCAAACGAACCGATTTGGATGAGAAAAGAGCGCAGATCGATAAAATGAAAGCGCAGTATAGCGTTTAGCGTTAGTCGTAGACGTGTAATTTGTAATCGATTGTAAAAAGTAAAAATAAGTCTTATGATTTCTTTACTTATTCTTTTGTTTGTAATATTTATCAAGAGATGCGTGGAAACATTCTAATAAAGTTCGATTAACTATTAAAAAGAAATTTTTTGTACATTAAGTAAACAATTATGTAAATAAGTAGAAATGTAGTACGTTGCATTTATTTATCTTAGAATTTTCAAATGATATATTACATTTTAAAACATAGATATGGTACTCGCAAAACATTAGTACAGTTTTATCGATTAGGATAAATTAATATATATCGTAGACTGACATTTACGCAATAATGTATTTATATATCGTATTTATTCCCTATGTTATTTCACAATAGATTCCGTATAATATATTTATAATACGTTATTAAATAACGTGTAGATATTGTTTAACAGAATTTCAGAGCAATAAGTAATGTATTTATCAGCTGCATGAATATACATTTAATGTAAAAACATTTATTGAGAAATTGTATTATATATAAAATTTAAATAAAATGAATCAGGTTGCAAATATTTATTTAAAGTTATAAAACCTGTACGTATAACCAAACTTTTAAAAAACAATCCTAACCTAATTCATCCTTACTATATACAATTTTATTCTTTATAATATTTTTAAATGTTTAAATAAATTGAGTTGATGTTTATAAATATAAGATGACAATAAACAAATTCGTTCGTATGTTTAAATATAGATCAGATGGTACAAAGTATAAAATCATGTATGGCTGATGAACATTCAATCTCATTTTGGGACAGTACCTTAAAAAGCTCATGGGAAATACTTATCCTTCCAACCCCTCTGGTCAATTGTGAGATTGTGTTTGGCACGAAATGCTAGCGTAAGATTTTTCGTAGTTTTTCAATCTTACAGTAAGCTAGTATCCATAATATCCCCCGAGAATCGTACGTCTTTCTTATCAATATATATATAGGAATACTTTAATATGTTATCATGAATAAAAAATATCTCAGAAATAGAATGAACATTGTATAATTTTATTGAAATTTGTACCCAATTTTATTTTCAACAATTAGGTTAGAAATGGAAATTTTATATCAGATTTATATTAAAAATAACATAAATATATTTTTGCAATTAATATTATAAGGAACAGTGGACATATTTTATTACTGAATATTTCAACAGTTTTTTTTTACATAAAAAATACTGAAATAAACTGTTATGTTCGTTTCTATTTTTAGATTAGATAAATAATATTGTTAAGTGTGTATTGTATTTTTTGTAACTGATATTTCTTTTTTGAATTCATATATACAGTTGTTTACAAAAATTTTGGTCTATTTAACACATCTGAGAAATTTTATTAAGTTTTCATATTTTAAAATACAAAGAATTAAAAATCACGAATATATAATTATTTATTAATATATTTTGAAATTTATTTAATTTGAAACAAAATAATAATTATATTAAATATATTTACAGGTGACCCAAATGAGACCGAAGGTTTAGATATGCATTGATTTGCTTAATATCATTTACTTTTCTTTATTATCCTTCAGTTTTATTTGAATGTCTCTATATAACTGAATGATTATTTCAATTTCTTTCATAAATATTAAAAAAAGTTTCTGTTGGGTGATTAAGATGATGTTTATAGTTGTTTCAGTATATTATAGACAATTTGTTCATTTACAATCTGGCTTGAAATTGACGTTTTGTCAAAAAGTTGTTCGGGATTTCGTTTTTTTTTTGCATTGGATTTAAGATTGCTTTTCAAATATTAATTTAAGAAAATTTCTTTATAGTATCTTTAGTAAAATAAAGATTATCCAACCTTGTTTAACTGTTGTTATATAACCGCTCACCTTTATTAAATCACCAGTTATTTTAATATTAAATTGTAATTTTTTTTATTGGATTAACGATCTGAGGTTTCTATACAAACCTCATTTGAGTTACATTAAATATCTCAAATGTATTTATCATGAAATAAAATATTTTTCAAAAACTTTATGGTTTATGTAAATACTTATTCGTAAATTCAATCATTTTCGCTTTAATCATATTATTGATCCAGTTTTTTTTCATAAATTATAACCATGAAAATTATTATTTTTTAGTCTTGGTTGGTTCGTTAAAAATTACAGTATCTCCCAATTGTTTATTGTATCTCTGCACAGATTTTTCTTTCACTAATATTTAAAAAGATATCACATATTTTATAATTTGTCATTCAATTTTCACTTAAAATTTCCAATCGATTTGTGTGTACTTATTAATTTATATATTGCTATTATTTAATTTATTTATGATATATCTTAGAGTACAATGTGAAATTTCTCATGCATTTTTTATCTCTGTTTAAAAATATTCTTTTTTAATTAACGAAACAACAAATTGTCTCTGTTAAATTTCTTGCATAAAGTTTGCCCATTACTAAAACTTTACTATGTATAAATTCCACAGAAACTCGTGCCCAAATTAATAAACTTCATTAAGTACTCCAAGGGGACATGGGGAAAATTTATTTGGACATTTTTTTTACGAATTTTTAATACGTGGGTCAATATTTTCTTTATTTACAAATATTCTTTTTTAAATAACAAAACTACAAAAGGTCCCTCTGTTAAACTTCTGACGTGAGTTTGGCTATTACTGAAACTTTATTATTTATAATTTCCACAAAAACTCGTACCAGATTTAATAAACTTTAGCAAGTATTCCATGGAGATATACTAGCAGAAAATTTGTTTGGAAATTCTTTTCTAAAAATTGTTGATACGTGGGTCAAGATTTTCTTAGGTTGAGTTGTAAAGTTATTTTCTTCTGCAAAGGAATTATTAATTTTGTTTGAAATAAAATGATTTTGAAACAGATTAATATTTTTTTGTATATTTGTATTTATAACAATTTTAACTAAGAAAATTTAAAAGAGTTTCTTAGATATATTAAATTGACCAATATTTTTAAGAGTAGTATAGTATATTCGTACTAAAATACACCAAATGTTCTTCATCTAGATGTTTAACATTTTTCATAAATCAACAAACATTCTTGTAAGATTGGCATTAATCCCAATGATATTTTAAAAATGACTTCTCTGAAGTGTTTTAAAAATAAATATATATGTATTGTTATATATTTCTGCAAAAAATCCGTAAATACCACTTATCTATATTATATAATTTAAAGTATAATATCCAAGGCTGGACCTCGAAATAACGCCATGTATTTTACTGACGTGACTGATTATACGCAAACAGAAATGTCTAGGTTTATTTATGTAAAATCGAGTGGAGGAATATCCGGACTTTGAAAACAATGACGATTGATTGTACTAGCACGATTTATTTAGCCACAGGAAGAGTTATTTATGATTTAGTCGAAATTCTTAGTCGGTCACTGGGGTAAAACTAATTGGATGTTTAAGATTTCTCTCTAACGAAATTGAAATTCCCTGTTTGTTTGGAATCGTTCAGAGACCGGTTTCTTATATCATAATTATATTTATGATGTATCTTTAACCTTTTATCTCTTCTTGAAACGAACGTTTTTAATTAATCGCGTTTTAATTAAATCGTTTGTTAATTATTGTAAATACAACATTTTCAACATAAAAGTGTTTAATAATTATTTATATAGACTCCTTTATAAACAATATATATATATATATATATATATATATATATATATATATATATATATATATATATTAGCTAGAGAGAAAAATATGAAAGCAAATGTCAAATATGAAAAGTCATTTAAAGATGACATTTGAATTAATGAAATCATTTTTAAATACTAGTGAAAATATTACATATTGCTTTATCTTTTTTAAACTATGAAATTTCTAATAATGATTATCATTACATTTATTGATACATTATAGTAGAATTATAAAATGTAAAATAAATTAAATTTGTTGATAAAAGATTATATTTTGAAAAAAGATGCAATTTATCATGATTTTTTTTGTATTTTATTACAATAAATAAGTGTATAGAAAAAGAAATTGTTCTACTATGAACCTAATTCTTTTGTATATTTATTAAAGAATACTTATATTTCATGTATAATTCTTTGAATTTTACGATTGTGAATAATTACGGTGATTTAGATTTTTTATGCTATTATTATTTCATCATTGGATAAATGTTTAAAAGTTTGACTGATTTAGTTTTTCTTTTTTTTTAAAAAAATATTACATCGATAAATAAGAATCAGATTAATGTACAATAATAGTCATTAATTTATTTCTTACTATAATAAACAGAAAATTTATATAATAGATCGAATTGTTTTATTTGTGAGAAAAAATGAGAGATATTATTTATAACACAAAAATATAAAATTAATCACAAATTGAGTTTTATTTCATTTTCTTTAAGATTTTTCTGAAAGATCAATAATTTGATAGTACTTTCAAAACATTTATAATTTATATTTCATGTTATTCTGGTTATTAACCAACTATGTATAATAATAAAATGAAGGAAATATATGAAGTAACGAAATTAAAAATGGTCCACATATCTTATATACTCGTATATATATATATATATATATATATATATATATATATATATATATATATATATAAATATTGCATTATTTCAAAAACAATGAAGTATTTTTGTACACAGTAGAGCAAAATCCTAGTTTAACAAATTGAAAAATTAACCGAACAGTTCTAATCAACCCATTTAACAGTCTAACGGTATTTGAAAACGATTGATTGACTTGATTAATACTGACCCATCTTGAATTTTTTTTTAAATTGGGTTACTAAGTTTCTTATGAATTATCAAACCTCAATTTTAAGTAACGAATGAACATCTGCATTTTTAATTTTTGTAGATTGAAAATAAGCCATTTCTGAATCAAATTATTATTAATAAGGAAAAATGGATTGTTTATAATAATATTAAATGTCTAAAATAATGGGTTAACTCCAACGAAATTCCATCTTTACAACTAAAGAAAGGGCTTTATCCAAGGAAGATTATGTTATTGATTTGGTGGGATACGAGTGAAATTATAAATTATTAGCTATTACTAGAAAATTAATTCAACACAGCATTATCAAATTACAATCTCTTCCAAGTAGTACTGAAAAATTGGCCAGAGTATTGAAAATTTAAAATTAGAATGGAAAAAAGTTGTGAATAATGATAGAAAATATATTTTAGATTAAAATTAAAATGGCAATTTTTTTGTTTCATTACAAAACTTTTTTTAAAAAACGCATTATTTATGGGTGACTTAATATACGAGAATTGTTTGATAAGTATGGTAAAAAAGTAAGAAAAACTAAATTAAAAAAATGAATTTAATTTATTAACTAATTACATTAAACAATAAATAAATTTACCATACTTATCAAACGACCCTCGTATATGTATTTTATTTATCGACTTTTATATTTCTATGTTATAAATTATGATACTTAAATATGATAAATTTTGTTAAAAAATATTAATAAAATATCATCAGATACGAAAAATATTTTAATATTTTTGTTTATTTTAACGAATTTAATTATTAAAATAATCAAAAATTTATATATATTTTAAGTAAGATACATTTTGTATTATTCTACATGTTTTATGTAGTTGGTTTATTTTGTGTTTTACAGTGTTTTATAGAATATAGAACAGTAATAAAGTTTCATATTAGTCAGAGAAAAAGTTAAATGAGTCTTCACGTTGTTAAATTACTGACTGTGTTTCATCAAATTTGAAAACTTTTTGGTTGAATTTTAATTTCTAGTTATTATATTATAAAACATTTTTCATTATGAATATTTCTGTTAATATTAATTATATGAATATATTTAAAAACAGATTCATTGATTTTTACTTGATATCAAATAA
This sequence comes from Neoneuromus ignobilis, assembly GCA_029203775.1. Taxonomy (NCBI): domain Eukaryota; kingdom Metazoa; phylum Arthropoda; class Insecta; order Megaloptera; family Corydalidae; genus Neoneuromus; species Neoneuromus ignobilis. The sequence continues at coordinate 65,745,880 of CP092087.1, read as the reverse complement.
TGCTTTTTGTTGTCTTTTTACAATTTTTTGAAGTACTGTTTTATTGAATTAATATAAATGTCAAAATTATTAATGATAAATTATGGAATGATTCGATATATTTAAATCAGTTTAGTATTATTATTAGTCCATAGAATGATTTGGATACTGAAATGTGAATTAATAAAAAGTGCACAATAAATAATTGTTAAATACTTATAAAAAACCTTCTTGGGCTGGAAAATAATTTTTATCGAAAAATATACTTATTTGATTCTAAAATTAATTTTATAAAAAAATTAATTTTTATTCACTTGATATCAATTTTTAAAATTAATTCATAAAAATCGTTTCGGTATTGTGGCAAATTTATTTTAATAGGAAATAATTATCAAGTTAAAAATTAATATTTTATAAAAGTGTTTAATAAAAAATTATTCACTATATTTATACATATATACTTGAATGACTATTTTACAATTGTCAGAATTCTATAAAATAAATTCTTTATTTTGGTGACATATTCAATAAATAATTACTAAATGAGTTTTATAGCATAATGTAGTATTGGGACTAGTGATTAATTAATAATAAATTAAATCATAAATTTTAAAAAAATAATTTGTTATAAAACAGATTTATAATTACTTAAACTAATTGATTGAAAAAATTGTCAATATTTTCATCAAAAAAAAAATGATATCAGAAATAATTTATTTATTGTAGTAAAACTTTTATTCATTTTGATTACTTGTTAATAAATTTTAAAAATAAACGCAAGGAAAATATGTATGGATAATAGAACATTAACGGCGTTATAAAAGAAAGGAAAATATTTTATAATCCTTTAAAAAGTTTATAAGAACATATAATGGATGTATTGAAATAAAAAGAAACTGAAAATAAAAAGTTTTCTTTTATAGTCTTTCCAGACAATATTAATGAATTCTTAAAATCATATATATATATATATATATATATATATATATATATATATATATATATATATATATATATATATATATATTGATTTCTCAAATAGCTATCTCTCAATAGATAATTATATTAAATACATTCCATTTGTTAAACTATTTAATATTTTAAACGTATTATAAATTCTATAATAATATATATAAAATATTTTATAGTAATTTAATCGGTATGTATAAATTTCGACTATGTGATTCGAGTATAATTCTATTTCCAAAAATATTTCCATTTATCAAATTACAATTAGTAATGTCAATAAAGATAATTAATTACAATAATTTGAGAAGGGTCAGCTGAAAAATAATAATAAAACAATTCATAAAAACACGCTTTTCAGCTAAACTGACCACATCCATTATTTCAATAAGCGATTGATAAAAATAATCAATATTTTGTGTAAATATTACAATTGTGTTTATGGCCAACACGTACTATTATTCTATATTTACAGGCCCCTATATGTTTATCGAAATTAATTGCACAATGTATTAAAAAAACAATGAGTTTGATGTTGAATTTCCATCTTTTTTTGTATTTAAAAATAAATGTAGTTTAAGTAAATTATAATTATTTTATTTATGTTTAAGTACTATAATAAATTTTTGTAAAATTATTTTCAAAAAATAAGTTTATCAAAATTTATTTAAATATTTAGTTCCATTTTTCGTTATTTTTTATTATACTGTGAAAAATTGTAATTTTTTCATTTTTTTATTTAAAAAACATGCGTACACACACACACACACACACACACACATATATATATATATATATATATATATATATATATATATATACACGAGGGTCGTTTGATAAGTATGGTGAATTTATTTATTATTTAATTTAATTAATTAAATTAAATTTTTGAATTTAATTTTTTTTATTTTTTTACCATACTTATCAAACGGCCCTCGAATATATATATATATATATACATACATAAGTATTTTTTTACAAAAATACAAATGTTTAATTTTATTTAAAATCCGATATGTTTCATGGAGAGGAATTTAACATTTTTGATATTTCATGATATAAGAAAAGATTAAATAAAATCACATTTATGAATGAATTGAATTAATACCTACAGAATATACAATAAAATAAATGTATGTCGTCAAGTAAAAATATATTATTTACAAATAGAATTTTCATACATATATTTTTGCAATTTAAAAATATCTGCTATACTTGTTATTTACTATGAAATGACTGCATCGTTTAAAAATATAATTTTAAAATCGTGAATTAAATAAAAATAAATATGACGAGATCATGTCAAATATTTTTATTTATTCGAAATAAAATTGGTTTTGTATACTTTTCAAAGTTTAAAAATTAATACACATACACACATACATACATATATACATACGAGGGTCGTTTGATAAGTAAGGTAAATTTATTTATTGTTTAATTTAATTAATTTTTTTAATTTAGTTTTTCTTACTTTTTACCATACTTATCAAACTACCCTCGTACACACAGAAAAAGAGAGAGAGAAAATTTTTTAATATTTTTTTTTAATCATTATATATTTTAATTATTGATTAGAATTAGTTTTGAAGAAGGGACTTTTTTCTATTATTCAAAATAAATATAAATTTGAGACATTGTTGAATAAGTAAATACCTGTCAATGGAAGTAATGTATAATTTTTATACATTTTTTTTATAAATTAATTATATGACACAAATCTATAAAAATTTATAAAATTGTATGAAAATCACTTATTGTTTACTTAAATCATTGATGTGCATTTCAAAACAATATAGGATCATCCAAATGTAATGCCTAGGTTTGTGTTTTATTAAAAAGAAACCATGCACATGTTTCCTTATACACCACCCTAAGCACATTTCTTTTAATAAAACATAAATTTAGGCGTCACATTAGATGACCATATATTACTATCAATAGAAAGTTGCAATGTGGAATTTTTCATAAATTTTCTTTGATGCTTTGATATTGTGTAATTATTATTATTTATTTGAAAAATCCGTTTATTTATGTTACTATATTAAAATCAATTTTGTTGATATTTTTTACACATGAAACTTTGTAAAAAGTATAGTTATTAATATGTAACTTCTGATATATGGAGTTTAATTAAAAATTAAATTTAGTGACATTCATTTATATGTATATATAGGTTCATTTATATATATATATATATATATATATATATATATATATATATATATATATATAGGTTTTTCCAACAAAAATGTCAAAACTGACAGATAGTGGCAGCCATGTTAGAATTTTTTAAACTCATTTTAACATTTCAACTCAGTATAGTTTGTCAAATTATTATGAAACGTTTAACACTTCAACAATGCTTAGAAATTATAAAAAAAATCAATAGAATTATTGCAATAAAAGTTTAATGAGTTCATTATTTTACAAAACTGATTCATCAATTGGTCACCAAGATCATGTGATCTAACTCCATTGGATTATTTTCTGTGGGGTTATGTGAAATCATTGGTTTATACTGATAAACCACAAACAACAGGAGCATTAAAAGTTAACATTGAATGTGTAATTTATGAAATTAGACCACAATTATGTGAAAGAGTGACTAAAATTGGACTAAACGAATGCATTATGTGGTCATATAAGTGAAATTGTGTTCTATTATTAATGCCATAGAGTATGCTTAAAAATAAAAAAAACTAATTAATTAGATACCTTTTATTTTTTTTTCTATTTAAACTTCGGAAGTGCTTATTGGACCCCCCCCCTCTTTCTCTCTCTATATATATATTCAATTTTCTGATTTAATAATAATTAATATTTCTTGGAGAAATAAATTATTTTTAAAGCACTTTGAATTTTCAAAATATTTTCAAAGCATCATATCAAACTGTTTTGAAAACAAATCCGAAAATTTCAGAATTAAAAATTAAGAATATAAATATGGCAAATTATTTAAAATCGTTTATATATATATATATTTGTGTGTGTGTGTTTGTAAAATGTGTTTGGGTTTACATGTGAAAAAAACTAAAGATCAAACACTTATCACAACGTTAAACAAATACATCTGCTTACTATTTCACCCCGACATGTTATTGCCGCCCAGTAAATCATTTGCGAAAACCCGCATATCCATGCATATTAATCCGAACATTGTTACCCTTAAGCCATACCTCCAAACCTAATTAAAACGTTATTTTTAAACAGAATATTTGTAACGACCGAAAAAAGCTTGTTTATTTGAACGTATATATTGCGCACCCGCATTGCCAACAAATCTCCCATTCCACTATTGTGTGTATGTTGCTGTTTTTATATAAACAGATATTTTATCTACCATATAATACCTCTAGCGATGTTATATGTCCAGTACAAACTTTAGTCGTGCTTTTTTTTTATCAGGAGCGCTTAGTGATGGTTTAAATATCGGGACGTATTCATAGTGACCTTAACGGTAAATAAGGTTTCGGTGTACGCAACTTTAGTACTTTATGATTTTTATTTGCTGCAAGGTATATTAATTTTATATTCGTTGGTGAAGTCTGATACCGAGATCAAAATTTGTTTATGAAAATTCAAATTGTTATTACTGAACTGTACATTTTTAATACGTAAAAATGAGAACTATGATACGATTGCAATCACTAGACTGTATAACGATTTTTGTAAAAAGTTACATGCAGCAAATTTACATCAACTAGAACAGAATATTACATTATGACCGGCAAATAAAAATTATGTTGAATATGAGCAAAAATTAACTGAATTCATTTCATTTTTATTTTGTATTTTTCGACAGATTTTAAATTACTATTGAATTATTGTTTTAGAATTACCACTGTTGAATTTCCAATGGATTGGTTTTGATACCTTTTTCAGATAGTTAAGTATTAAATTTTTGAACTAAGTTAGAGATTTTTTTACTATGTTTACTGAGAGATGTGTTTTTTAATTTTTTTTACAATAAAACATACGAGAATTCAACACTATTTTGGTAGAAATTAATTTTTTGAAATATGATAAAAAGTTTTAATTTAATAAAAATTTTACTTAAGTAAGATTATTTAAACGATTTAGATAAAGAGCATTTTTTATATTTTGTATTATGACTAGTTCATTTTATTACAAATAAATTAGTTTCCTAAACTATTTATCTTATTCAATTTGTTGACTGAATTTAAATATATTAAAAAATCTCACAGAGAAAAATTTTAAAAACATTCATAAATAAATGGACGATTTATATCCTTTTTCATTGTAGTCTATTTATTTTTACACAACTAAAATTAGTTACTAATACATTTAATCTGTCGTTTTCTTCTAATAATTGAATCAAAACCATTTTCTAATTTTAATTTACTTAATTTTTTTACTAATTAATAATTCCTTAATTCATAATTTTTTAGAATAAATCATTTTGAGAAAAAGTGTAATACATTTTTGCTATATAAAATAATCCATCATTTTGTTTATTTGTTATTGTAATATTTTATATTTTTAAATATTTTTTTAATATATCTTATTCAATTTCTAAATTCGTGGTTTTATGATTTTTATTATATTGTTGTCATTAAATGACAAGTTTATTTTTATTACACGAAAAATTTATAATTTTTCAATAATATTTTCAAAATATGTTTAATGAAAATAAACTAGCTTTATCATTTGAAATTAGTAAAATGTAATATTAGCTTCCGAACAAAATTAAATAATTCAAAAATCATCACAACTATGATGTCATTTTATATTAACTCATTACTGTGCCAAAGTTTCATTGAATGTTTCTAATTTACTGGTACTTAGTCATATCATACTGACCAGACAGGATTCTGTCAATTTTTTATTTAGAATTTACTTTTTTAAGTAACTTGCATTTATCAATTCAAAAAGACATAATAAGAAAGAAACGGGATTATAAAATGATTAAGTATATACAATTAGTATCTTAATATAATTACAAAATTTTTGAATTTTTTTTAAATAATTCTAGTCATGTATTCTTCAATATGTTTTTATTAATAAGTTAGATTTCTTTATTTTAAGAGTCAAAATTTCTTTAAATGCTTTAAAAAAATCAAATGTTGTTTAAAATACATTCTATATAAAAATATGTAATAATTAACTAATAATTTTTTTTTTAAAAAAGTACATTACATTTATGAATTGAACTAGAATCGATTTTAACTTCTTCCATAAAATTTATAACAATAATTTTAAATTGTAAATCTAATAACAAAAGTTCTAACTTTAGATTCATCTTTATTTATTTAAAAATAAAGCTTATATTAATCTGAAAAACTTTACCAAATACAGTTTTGATTTAAAAATATCAGAAGATAAATTATTTCAAGTCAGAGCATTTATTTTAAAGATTAAATTTCCACAAATAGATTTTTGCAATCTTTTAATTTCATTTTTAATTTATGATCATTTTTCCGTATAAAAAAATAGCTGTTTAATTAAATTACTCTTAGTTAAAATACTTCATAAATGCTTTAGAGTTTCGTAAAGGCTTTAATGCAAATAATAATTTCGAGTTCCTGTCTATTTTTTAAATTCTTTCATCTGAGTTGCTCTATCATTTCACTAAGATTCTAACAACAGAAAAATTTTCTTTTAACTGATTTTTAATTTTTAAGTCATTTTAATCAATATTAGTTTTGAACTGTACCAAATTTATTTTTACATAAATAATCTCTCATCCAAACATCACAAGATATTGAAAAAAAATTAATAATTACTTATTGTCTACTTCCTTTTTTATAAGCTGATGAATATTTAGATGACAATACATCATCATCACAGATTTTATAACATTCTGATGATAATGATATTTCCACGAAAATTTGCATGAAGAATATAAACAAAGAAAGTGAATAATAAATAATCACTGAACATTTTTTTAATATCTTGTAGTGTTGAGGTAACAGTCTATTTCAATCATTTCACTTATATTTATCGATTTAAAAAAATATCAACTATATTTATTTCTATTAAGTATGAATATATATATATATATATATATATATATATATATATATATATAGAGAGAGAGAGAGAGAGAGAGAGAGAGAGTATAACAGAGATGAAAAAATATTTAAAAAAAATGTTTTACAGTAGTTTTAAAAGTTATAATTTTTATTATTAATTTATTTCTAGATTTATTTATTTGATATTTCGTGTATTATATTAATTATAAAAAAATGTAAAGTTATTTTAAATGAATTACAATTTTTCACATTTAAATAAAATTCAAATTATTTCACATCCTATTACTGACATCAAAAAAACCAGACATTGTTTAAAGCTATAAACATTTCATTTCACATAAAATCGAATGCGTTTTTCCATCAAACACATGTTGAACATTTCAGTGCACGAAAATGTGCAAAAAAACGGAGATAAAATCATACATATAAACTAATGACGATGTTTATACAAATGTTAACGTCGATTCACGTTTTGGTCACCTTTTACGTTACCTTTAATCTTATTTCATAAAACATTCAACGAACATCTATCGGCATCCATACATACTGATGACGAAGGCCCTCGTCG